>JAUPMG010250970.1:0-22014 GCA_031762675.1 Pachysandra terminalis
TGTTAACCTTTCTCACCTATGGAAGGAATCCTGTTTTAAGCTTTAATTTCTTTACTTGGACTAAGAAACTTTGATGTTGCTTCCCGCTCAAGTTATTTTATTCAAGGGTGTAGTTAATTATATCAGACGTCCCAACTCCCAACCTATGTTTTCCATATCAGTACTTTTGCATTGAATTTTATCTCACATCAGTTGAATTACTTGGCTTAGGATCATGATACTGAGGTGAATCTCTACCAATCAATTTATTCCCGGATTTAGATACTATTCAAGCAAATAAAAATGCCTAGGTTAGTGGATACATGGTAAGGGGTGACTGTGGGGTTGGCTGGAGAAATTTCCTAAGGAGGGAATTGTGTAGTTGGGAAGGCAATTCACTTAACTCTATGTTGGATTGCATTTAAGCTATATGTCCTTCGGAGGAAGAACAGAATAGACTGGGTAAGGAGCAAAAATGGGTGTTCTACAGTCCGAACATTCTATAACAAAATATTATTTTTGTGTAGATAATACCTATTACCTAGTGATTGAGAATGTGGTCTGGAGGCTGTTCACACTACATACTATTATGAGATGCATCGAATAGGTTTCATACTTGCCGATTTTGCATATGCTGGTGATAATTATGTTTCAGTGGATTTATGATGGATTTCACTTGCATACTTTGAACCATTTTATGTCGATTTCTTTAATTGAAACACCTGATAGTAGTTTCCAGGTCCTTAACATTAACAGCGCCATTCTTGTGATGCATGAGACTATGTAACTTCAAATTAAAAAGATGAACAAAAGACACGACTTTCTTTTCATGGAGATGGTTTCGAAGTTGCATTATATTCAAAATCAGGCTTGCTGATGTTTTACTTCCATTTCGGGTTGCTGTAATAATTTCCATGTGGCACCTAAGAGACTGTTAGCCTAGGAATCAAATTCTAGTACATTGTGTGCAAATGATCTTAATTCTGTCCTGTGGTTATGTCTGTGGTGTAAGTGAGCCAGTAGTAGTAGTAGTAGTTCCTGGTAAATGGCCTATCTAGATCACTTGGAGTGGCTGGTCTAGGACTAATGTTCATTTGTTTTACCTTTTTTATCCATTCTCCTATTATCTATTATTCATGTTTTTGTCCCAGGATCTGGTTATGTCTTTTCTCTTTACAACTTTAGCTCCAAGAAAGTAGAATTCGCCTAGCTACTTGAACGTAAGATTTTGATTGGGAATAGGTAGAGTTTTTTTTGGAAAGGTAATTTGATTAAAAAAAGAAAAAAGTAAAGGAGGATTTACAATGGGTACACAGAAACAGGTTAGTAGTCCAACTAGACTAGCTAACCACAACCCAGCAAAACAAAAAAATCTAACAAACACCGCTACACCACACAGCAAAACAAAGCCTCTAGATAACTCCCAATTAGCAAGGAACTGGGAGTGAGCAGAACGGTAGTCAGTAGGCAAGCTGAGCAGATCCTTAGGTGTTGATGGCAGACCTCACATCATCCACAATACACTTGGTAACAGATGCCTTTGAAGATCCTAGCATTCCTTTCCCCCCAAATATGGTAGATAGAGGCGTTGAAATCCAGCTTCAGCACCCTTGCCACCAAATGCTTTCCAGAAAACTGTGCAGAACACCAAAAGACTTCCTCACACCAAGGGAGAGGAGAATGGGAGAGCACACACCTGTTTAGAAGGACATTCCAGATCTGCCTAGAGAATTCACAATCAAAAAAGAGGTGGGAATGGCATTCAGCAACATTATGACACAGAGCGCACATAGAACCAGCAAGAATCCCCAAATCAGTTAGCCTATCTTGAGTGAGGAGGTGCTCAAGGACAGCCATCCAAGAAATAAAACTATGCCGAGGGATGTACCCATGAAACAATAACAGATTATGCCAAGGGCAGCCACTTCCATTTGTCATCAGGGAAGGAAGAGATCTGAACGGAGTTCAGGAGACTCCAAAGAGGGTGGGGCAGACCCACATTGTGCTCGGGGTCACACCAACCACCGTTGTAGATCAATCAGTCAACTTTCATGTCAATAGGAAAACCCATCTGGTAGATCTGTCGATAACTAAGGCACTCAACAAGAGGGCTGTTAGGATGCCATTGATCCCACCAAGCAAAAATAGACTGACCATTAGAAATGACAGCTTTCATCAACTTATATACTCTCTCTCAGAGACAAAAGCTTTCTCCAAACCCAACTACACTTTGAGGGAATCTTGGGTGACCAAAAGCTCTTACCTTTAATCTTATAAGTATGCATCCATTTCACCCATAAGGACTGTTTATCAGTGAAGAGGAACCAAATATGCTTCATAACAGCAGCTATATTTCAAGAGTGAGGATGAATGAGACCCAATCCCCTTTCATCAGTAGGAGAGCAAACCTTCTCCCAAGATACATTATGGATCTTCTTATCCTGACCAACCCCTGCTCACAGAAACTTACAGCACATTTGATTGATCAGATTAAGAATCTTCTTAGGAATTATGAAGGCAGAAAGCCAGTAGACTTGTATAGGGAAAATAACAGCTTTCAGAAGTTGAAGCCTACCAGCATAGGAGAGACAGCCACTTTTCCAACCCGAGAGCTTAGTTCTAACCTTGTCAATGAGGGCAGAGCAATCTCTAACATTCAAACGTGATGAAATAAGAGGTAATCCAAGGTACTTCACAGGCAATTCCCTCAAGTTGAGAATGATTATAATGTATTTACAGGTTACAAAATGGAAAGGAGACAAGGTTGAGGAGATTAATGAATTTAAACTTTGGTATATAGGAAAAAGGCAATAATAGAAATAATGTAGAAATAATGATAGACAAGGACATGAAGGATAATTTATAGGTGTTAAAAGAATTAGTGATAAGTCAATATCAAGTTAAATTTGTCTTAAGATGAGATTTTATAAACATCATTAGTGCTTGTGAACCCCAAGAACAATTAGAAGAAAAAAATTAAAAAATAATCTTGGGAAATAATAGATGGACTAATTCAAGGAATTCTTGATGGGGAGAGGATGTTTACAGGCGGGGACCTAAATTGTCATGTTGGAGAAGAGAAATGAGGTTATGATAGAATTCATGAAGGAGGCTTTGGACATAGAAATGAAATGGGGGAAGCATTCTTGGGTTTGCAATGACATACATACATTAGTAGATATTTTCTTTGAAAAGAGAATTGAACATCTAGTGACCTTTGAGAGTGGACCAAATTGGAGCCAATTTGACTTTTCTTTCTTAGGAGGAAGAAGTTGGCAACCAGCAGAGATTATGAAGTCGTTCTAGGAGAAAGTCTAGCATTGCAGTATTTATATTTAAGAACAAAAGAGATGTCCAGAACTATACCAGATATTGTGGAATTAAGCTTATGAATCACACTATGAAATTATGAGAAAGTGATGGAGCAATGATTAAGAAAAATAACCCAAGTGTGACAAAATCAATTTGGTTTTACGTCAGAAAGGTCTGCCAATTTTTTTGATAAATTACAAGCAGTTTATTAAGAGAGCTAATGCCAATACAAATACAAAGAAGGGGGGGCGCAAGATGAGCACCAAATCCCAAAAAACCAGGCGTAAAGTATAAAAGAACAAAAGCCAATAGGCAAAGCAATGTGTCCTAAAAGATGGGGACACCTGTGAAAACCAAGAAATTGTCACCCAGGACTCCATCAACACCATCACCCTTCGTCTTCAATCATTTCTGTAGTTGGAATACCCACAAAAAAATTCTCTCTGTTGACTCCACCTCTAGCCAGCCGGTCAGCCATGGCGTTACCATCGCTAAGTATATGAACAAAAGAAGCATGAATACGCCTACCCAGAAACCTAGCCCTCCTGACTAGGTGAATGAATCGTCAGGGACAACTCTCAGAGTCCTCCATCCAAGATATTACAAAGGCAGAGTCTCCCTTAATCACTATCTGACTATACCCCACTTTGATTGCCTCCTTGACTCCAGTAAGAAGAGCCAACAGCTCAGCCCTTGTAGAATCGCCAATCCCAATTGGTCCAGAATAAGCAAGTAGGATCTGTCCGATAGGGGTGCAACTCGGTTCGGCTTAAACCAAAACCAAACCGACTTTGGTTCGGTTTGGGTTGGGATTGCAGACATATGGTTTAGAAAAATCCAAACCGAATTAGTTTGGTTCGTTTTTGGGTTTAGCCCTTGGTTAAACCGACCATCCCGAAATCCAAACCGAATTGAACCGAATTCAATTTATTCTAAATTTTATATACCATATATAAGTCTATATTTATAGACACTTTTGATAATTTCTTCTCTACGAACCCTAACCATATACCCCCAAAAACCCTAGTCGTCCTTGCCTTAGAGGGAGAAGATCTCTCTTCTAGCCTAGCCGTCCAAGATGGGGAAGATGAGAGGTGAGGGACGACCAGCCTTTGCACATCTGGATTTATGGTGTGGAGAGGAAGAAGCTTGGAGAAGGAAAAAGGCATTGGCGGAGCCATAACCCAGCAAGAGAGATCTTCTCCATCCGTTTCTGCAGATCTGCTTCCTCGTCGACGGCCGTCTACTTTAACGGCCTTCCTCTTCGTCGATCGTCTTCTTCAAGACTTAACCCGAAACATCTTTGACTTTGTTGGATTGATTTTAGGATTTCTTTTTGATCTTGTTTCTTTTTTTCCAGTTTGATTAGAGATTCATGTAGACCGATTTGTTTTTTTCTTAAGGTTTTCAAACTAGAGAAACATGACTTAGAAATTCGTTCTGAAGTGGGTGCTAGATTCTATCTTTTTAAGTCATTTGCTTAGTTTGATTCCAACCCTTTATTACTTTTTTGTTTTGTTTTTTTCAGGCTCTTTTGGCTGTGTATTTAGGGATTCTTTGAGGTTTGTGTTCTTCTGTTGATCAAACCCTGGTTTGTTCTCTGTCAAACCGAACCAAACCAAACCCAAACTGCTATTCGGTTTGGTTTTGTTTGGGTTTCGGTTATTATAATTTAATTCGGTCTGGTTTATGGGTTTACCAATTCGGTTTGGTTCGGTTTTGGGTTGGTGTTGTTACATTTTGGTTTGGTCTTGGATTGAGGTCAACCCGATCCAAACCGAACCGAGTTGCACCCCTACTGTCCACTGTGGTCTCTGAACATCCCTCCATTACCTGAATGCCCCGGATTCCCCAAGGAAGATCCATCAAAATTCACCTTAACCAATCTCTCAACAGGTGCCCGCCATCTAGTCACAATACGCTCTGTGTGTGGAGATGACCTAGCCACCTCCGACCATCCTACCAGTACACCAGTCATGGAGAACCCTCTAAAGGCAGGAAGAATCACCATCCATGAGCAAACCATATGCAGAATAGAGTCGATAATCAGCCTGGTCGATCTGGCTCTGTCTTCAAACACTCTCAGGTTCCTCTCCCCCCACAGAACCCATAGTGTTGCGTGCCATACACTCAGGTACATCAATCTGCCTCTCTTACCTAGCCCAGGGAACCTCCACTGGATCAGACACTCACTAATCTCCTCAGGCATCACCCACCTGACACCAAGCCGGCAAAGGAAGAAAGCCCATACCTCTATAGCCACAGAACAATGCAGGAAAAATGGTCAACTAATTTCCTTGCCTCATTACACATACATCACATATGGGGTGAAATCATCCGGGACGGCCACCTTCTCTGAAGCAAATCACAAGTATTAATCTTATGAAGGATTGGGGTCCAAATGAATGCCTTAATTCTGGGGGGAGTAAAAGGTAACCAGACACGACAAAAGGGGAAAGAAACATGGATAGACTGAGGTCGGATGACAGAAAAAGGAGTTCACTGAGAGGACACCGTTATTACAAGGGCTCCAAATCCTACGGTCCCTACACTCAGAATCAACAAAAACCTTCCCCAGATCACCAAAGAGAGCCCCAAGATCTACTAATTTTGCAGATCGTAAATCTCTACGGAATGGGAGATTCCAAACAAACCCCGAATCAAACCAAGAAAGGACATCAGATAAAAGAGCATCCCTAGAGGAGGCCACTTTGAAGAGACAAGCAAACCGGCAACAAGGATTGACTCCCCCCACCAAAGATCATACCAAAAGCGAACCCGACTCCCATCCCCAACACTAAATCTAATAAGGCTAGAAAATGAAGGGACGATCAACGAAACCTCATTCCAGATACTAGCTCTAGAACATCTAGCCAAAGAGTTACAGTCCCAACCATTAGGATGCTTGCCGAATTTACTGTGAATCACTTTCCATCACAAGGCCTCCCTTTCCTCGTTGAATCTCCATAGCCATTTACCTAGTAGAGCCGTGTTACGACAAGCGATATTTCCCAAATTGAGGCCCCCTGCTTCTGTCTTCAAACAAACCGAAAGGTCTACCATTGATGCTATATTTTTACTTACACAATTAATGGAAAGGTTTAGAGCGAAGATGAGAGACCTTTATATGGTTTTTATTTATCTAGAGAAAGCATATGATAGATTACCTAGAGATTTAATTCCGCAGGTTCTAGGTAAGAAAGGAGTACCAATCAGATGCATTGATATCTTAAAATCTTTTATGAGAGAGCAATAAGGTGAGAACAATTAACGGTGAGATAGATGAGTTTTCATGGCAATAGGTTTACATCAGTGGTCAGCTATGAGACCTTATTTTGTTTTGATTATGGATGACTTGACAACTCATATTCAAGAGGAGGTGCCTTAGTGTATGTTATTTGTAGAGGATGTGGCTTTAGTGGACCAAACTAGAGGAAGTAAATGCAAAACTAGAATTATGAAGGGTTACCTTGGAATTAAAAGGTTTAAAAAACAAGTTGAGTCAAGAGTGAGTGAATGTAATATAAATTTGGCACAACTGGTACCAGGGTGAAGCAAAGTAAGCATTGAAAACTAGGAGATTCCTGAAAGCAACCACTTTTGATGTCGTGGACCAATTGTTCATAAAGAGGGGAGCATTTATGAGGATGTGGCTCGCAAAACTAGAGCCGGATGGATTAAGTAGAGAGGCGGTTCTAGAGTGCTTTGTGACCAACTGTTCCACTCAAGCTAAAAGGCAAATTTTATACAAAATCTGTTAAGTTTGCTATGATGTACGGAACTGAATGTTGGGAAACAGAGAAGCAACATATTTATAGGATGAGAATCGCTGAGATGAGGATGTTAAGATGGATGTTTGGAAAGATTAGGAGAGATAAGAATGAACATATCCGAAGTACCTAAGAGTAGCCACAGTAGGAGATAAGATAAAAATAGGTTAAGATGGTTTCAGCAAGTAAAATTCAGACCTACGAGGCCCTATGAGAAGGTACAACGTGCTGCATATTAAGTATGTAAAGGGTGAGAGGAAGGTAAAAAGGACCTGGATAGAGTTGGTCAGAAATGATTTAAGTACACTAAATCGCACCAATGATATGGTTTTTGATAGATTGTGATGGCGGAACAAGATTCAATTTGCTGTTTGTGGCTGTTGATGTCTTTTGTGGAGATCTTTTTCAGTCTTCATGTGTATTAGTTGAAAAGCTCAGCCCATTCAACTCCTTAAAACCCAGGTATTAAGAAGAGGGGAATTGGCACCTTTTAACCAGCACATATGGGGCAAATCCAGGCGATGTGGGACACATTCCAACACACCCCCTGGACCACAATGTGCTTACTTTGGGAAAGAATGCCATACTATTGAACTATAGGCGAGATGAAGCAAGCAGTCACAGGTGTCCTCGCCTTCCTTACTTGATGAGGAAAATGAGCCGGACTACACCGGACAGATTCCCAACCAACCAAGCTCTGATACCAAGTTGAAAAGCCCAGCCTATTCAACTCCTTAAAACCCAGGTATTAAGAAGAGGGGAGCTGGCACCTTATAACCAAGTCCAGGCGACGTGGGACACATTCCAACAAATCGATTTGCACTTCATCCATGGAGTTGGTCAGAAATTATTTGAGTACACTAAATCTGACTGCTGATATGGTTTTTGATAGAGTGGGATAGTGGAACAGGATTCATGTTGCTGAGTGTTATTGTTGATGTTATTTGTCGAGATCTATTTCAATCTTCATGTATTTTTATTTGTATGTACTTGTTTTACTTTCCATTCTTTTGTGTATTTATTTTGCTTTAAATATTTGGTTTTCAACTTGTTCTCTATGACCTATTATTTTACTACAAACATAATAGGTGAATTCCAGATTTGGCAGCTTGTCAGGAAATACTAATGGGTTATAGTTGAATTCCTGGAGAATTGTGTCTTACAAGGTCTTCCCTCATTAGCAATTAGGAATTGAAAGCATACAGTTTGCTTCTTCTGTTTTTTGATATCCATATATTCATGTTTCTTGTTTATGAACAACTGAATTGACTCCTACGTTTGTGAAACATAGGGCACACTACTCAATCACACAATTGATCAACAATGTCTTCTCTCAACTGGGTTGGTTATTCCAGCCTCTCACACTTCATGTATACATATGCATTAATAGGTGTCTGATTTTAATGTTTATAATTGATTTATTGTTTACATCCATGGTCTATTGAACCCTAACATTAAAGAAATGATTCTTACCAAAATTTGACAGTCTGCTGGAGTAGAGTTCCCTCCCCGACCTGAGAACAGTGTACCATTGTTCACTCCACCTCAGTCTCAGGCAATATTTCATTCTGCTTCAACTTATGACGATGCAGCTATTGATGCCTCTCTTCTGACTGATCCTTCTGGTCTAAGGTGCTGTTCATAATATATCCTTACTGCTCAGAAAATTTCAGTATCCTACATTCATGCATTTTTTACTTGGTTTTTCCTTCTAGTCACTATCATTGTCTTCCCCCCACCCACCCACCCACCCACCCATTGGTGGGAGAGTGATGTCTTCCCTTTTAATTTCATGTTGTGTGGTAGTATTTTGGAAGGAAATATGTTATCTAGTTCATTAAAGTGGGTTACTATCTGAATATGATAATTCTTTTGCTATGAATTTTTATTTTAATATTAAATAAATATTTTAGACTTACATATTTTCATTTTAACTTTAAGACATGAGGTTGTTTTACTGTAATGTTGGAAAATGATTTGATTCATGTCTTACAACTGAAGGTCAAAATGATTTCAGTTTTCCAATGGATGTGTGCATATTTGTCAGTAAGTACCTTGATAGACATGTTTGAAATTGTCAGTAAGTATCTCTGAGTGTTTGGAATTGTCACGTCTTGGCTTCTATCTAAATCAACGAATAAGTACCTTGATAGACATGTTTTCTATATGGAAACTATATTTTGGTAAGATTCAAACTATGGATGTATACGTGCATGTATTTATGACTCTTTCTCTCTCTCTCTCTCTCTCTCTCTCTCTCTCTCTCTCTATCTATCTATCTATATATATATATGTAATATAAAATGTGTGTGTGTGTGTTTTTGTGCGCATTTATTTATAGATTTCACTTTCTCAAATAACAATATAGTTTGTCCATATAAGCCGTTATACACTTCTTTCTTCATTGATCCATTTAACTATATGCTTATATTGTATGTTTTTTCATGTTTTTCTTTTTTGAAGTGGCCAGATCTTGATTTGGGGACTTCTCATTCAAAGGGAGTGTTCAAAATATCAGTTTTAAGTATAAACCGCCTAGATTAATTTCCGCAAAAGAAAAAAAAACAGTTTTAAGTGCCATAAATTGAAGAGAACTCTTGAATTTGGATTTTAATATTTACTCCAAATCTTTCACATGATGATGATTATTAACAATGCATAGAAAAATTCTTACGACCTGCTTCTTTGAAGTACTTTGATATGCATTCAGCCTGTTTTTAGGTATTATGATACAAACATTGGGACAATTCTTTTCAATGAAATTGTCTCAAGGTGGTAACTGCGAGTTGTTTAGCCCTCTTAGGGAGCACATGATTAGACAAAATGGATAAATTGCATTATCTTTGTAGGTTGCTGAACTGCATCATCTAGTTATTAGAATATGTGCCTAAGCTGAGCAAGCCATGCAGCTTAACTGTGGCTGAAGACTTTGCTACTTTGCAGAAATGGATGCACCCAACAGTAGGCTTTTGCTGTAGTAGTGTCTTCTTTCTCTTTGCCTGTGTATGGTTACTTATGCCATCAGTATCAAATAAATTCTATACTTGCAGTTCAATTTTGAGTTCATGCTCGTGTCATTTCTAATACTTCATTTAATATTGATTGTCTGTGTTTGTGAGAAATTCGGTTGTTCTTCACTAGGTCAATTTCCTTGAACAGGAAGTGTAAAGAGACAAAATTCAATTAAGTTATTGCATTCTATACTTGTTCTTGTTATACTAATGGTGTGTGGTGATTGGTGAGAATCTTTGTTACATTTTGATCATCATCTGTAAGTAGTTTTTAATGCAGCCTGACGGAGATTCTAAATGCTCGAGGGATAGCAGATGTGTTAATGGAAATGCTTAGTGCCTTAGATCCTCATAATCATGAGGTAATCAATTTTTTTTATGAAGGACTATAAATTTTTTTACTCAGTTTGGCAATTTCTTTTTTAGAAACTTCTAAGAAGTTGCTTGTTCATTGGTGTTGAATCACTAAATCAAATGCGGGTGCAACTTATTTTTTCTTTTCCAAACATTTAAAATTTTCTTTATTCTTATCAAGCTTTACATTTGTAGCAACTAAAGGTTTCTTGACAAATACAATACCTTTACTTTGGAATTATATATGAAACTCTCTCTCTCTCAATTTTTCCCTAAAATCTAACTTATCAAAAAGTGAATCTGTTTATATCAGAGAAACAACTTTGGTATTAATTGAAATGTAGTTTTTCGAAGTCCAAACTACTTCTGTTATAGAAATAACAATCTTGCAACTGTTCAAGGTTATATCTGCACTCCCTAGTATGTGATCTTTACTAATGGAGATCTGTCTGATAGTCTTGAAGGGATTGATTTGTTATTATATTGGTTTATAGTTAAAAGGTGTAAAACAACTCTTTCTTTATCTATAATCTACTCAAAGGGACAGAATCTACGGAGGTAACTTAATAGAGAGAAAAACAATATTTAGAGCCAAAGTGAAAATGAGAGGTAAATTGATTATCAATACAAAGAAGGAACCAAACACAAGCATTGGTACATGGTGGAATTAATGAACGAGGAGGCTAAAACCAATTAACAGGCGGACAATTGATCCAGTTTTGCCAAAATTGCTGCAATTAGCATGGTTATAAATTGATGAAGAATTTTATGTGATTGGTAAGTGGAGTTTAGATTTAGATTAAAGAAATAGAAGGAGCATAAGAGTACACAAAAAGCGTACTGAAGCATGATAAAAACATAAATCAGAAACTGAATGGCAAACAACCAATGGAACAATATTATAAATATCTTCCTGAAAACATTATTGACTTATTCTTTCTAGTATTCGAAGATTCTTGCTTTTCTTTCTTTCTTTCCAAATGCACCATCAGGCAGCAAAGGGGCATAACTTCCCTAACAGTTTGATCTCCTTCTTTCTTGCCCTGTAGGACCGACTTTTCATTACTCCTTAGTAGTATGTTGCATGGCCCACAGCAATACAAATTTCTAAGAAATTGATTATAGCTGCTAGAACTTTCTAGTTCCAAAAACAAAGTTCACAGATTCTGTAAAACTTACATTATATTGCCTGAAAGTTTGCAATGTAATAGTAGGCATTTCCCCCAGAAAATATCATGATCTCTTGACTGTGCAAAGGTACACGATTATTATTAAAATAAAAAATAAAAAATTGACAGGTACAAAAAAGCAATAATTAGCAAATTTCCATTGAATATTTGATTTTTTGATAGATACATCATTCTTGGAGAAGCTTTATAAGTACATTTTTAATTTCCTTTTTCTTTTTTAAAATCCTTTGTGTCTGCGAGTGAGAATCAATAATTTCATTTGTGAAATAAATAATTGCTCAGTTCTCCACATTTGGGAAAATCAATTATGTTGGTGGTTTTAGCTATAAATAGTTTTTCTTTTTCTCCATATGACTAGGTATTTTAGCTTGAATGCATGTCAATGCCTCATATTTGTAGATCAATAACAAAAACACTAAATGTTACGGTGGTTATTCTAATCCAATATCTATAACAGTAGATGTAATCCAAAATTTCCTTTTTCTTCTCCTTAAATATTAATGTTTGGTCAAAATTTATAGGAAGCATCTGGCTCTGGGTCTTGACTACCCATATAAGGGTTATTGAGCACAATATATAAGACACCTGGATGTGTGTGATCCACTGACAGCGTTCCTATTAAAAAACATGTGATGCCAAAATCAGTATGATTGATAAATTTTAACCATTTGATTTGTACAATTATTAGAACCAAAATGCCTAGACAAGGCGAGACATTGGATGTGCCTGTTGTCAAGATGAACACCTAGGCACCTCAGTAGTAAGTCCTTTGACAAGTAATTGAAACTAATTCACTTAACAAAGAACATGTAAGTTAACTATTAAAGCATAAAAAATTTAACTTGAAAAATTCACCCTACAAATAAATGATTCACCATTGAAACAATGAGCAAAGAATCTGTAATAAAGACTTCAAGTATTCAATTACCCAATGTCTCAATTAAAAAATTAAAGAAGTTGACAAAATCTACCCTCACATGTTTAATTGAATACAATATTACGATCCAATTATATAATTTAGACAACTTAAACAGTCAAAAACACCAGCTTCAATTATACACTTTCACATCAAGTTCAATGTGTAACAACTAACAACATATATAATGTATGCAAATTGAAATTAAATAACATAACATAACCTAGTTGAACAATCATGGCAACACAAATAAACAAGTTAGCAATTCTTTTTTAAACAATTAAAGAGCTTAAACAAATAGTATTTGGGGATTGAGATAGAGATAGTTTTATCCTTCCGTCCTTTGGGACGTTGGTAGGAAATCCCCTCAAAAGAGGGGGATGGGGTGGGGAGGGTCTGAGGGTTCGGTCCCTTGTCTCCCCTATGCAGAGTGATCAAGTGACCATCAACACGGACATACCAAAATAAAGAGATAGAGATGGTTTTTTTTCCTTGTTTATTTTTTAATAATTTTTCAAAAAATGCAATATATTTTATTAATAATTTTCCTTAATTTTATGTAGTTAATAAGTTGCTTAAGTAATTAACTAACTAGTGAGTGATATAAAACTAGGAGCTCACCCAGGCTGTTTTCACACCAAGGCTAGGCAATCGCCCAATCTATAGTTACCTAGGTGCCCGAGTGACTAATCCCCAAAATTGCTTAATCAACTAGGCACCATATCTTAGGATATGGTAACTCGGCCCACTATGTATTGAATATAGATAGTACCATCTTTTGTACAGTTAGCCTAAATAAGTACAAAATATATAGTATAGGGCCGAGTTCCCATATCCTAAGATATGGGGATTAGATGAATTTAACACCCTGTCCCCATGTAACATAGCATATGCCCGGCCCCCTCTTAAGATATGGGAACCCGGCCCTATACTATATATTTTGTACTTATTTAGGCTAACTAGTACAAAAATATGATACTAATCTATATTCAATATCAGTTTCTACACATCCAAAACTCAATAGTGAAGTATATAATGAAGATAGAGGAGGCATCTGTTTAGAATAGAGGAAACATCTATGTAAAGAAATTGAACACGGATCTGAAGAATCCGACTTGGACTCAATGCCCATACCATGTTGTGCATGCCCATATTGTTGTTATGTGGAGACTGATGCTACTGAGGTATTTGGGAAGTACTGATGATCCAACCATTGACTCTGCTAGTCGAGCTCGCTAGGGGTAGAACCCCCTTGCCCGAAGGAGGGGATCCGGAGGGTAAAATAGTAATTTCACACGCTGTTTTGTTTATTCCTAACTACAGGGTATTTATCATACTTTTCGTTGCTGCTCTTGTAACACTTTTTCTGGAGGGTGTGAGAATAGTAGAACCTGGTGTATCTGTGGACGTAGGCACCATTGCCGAACCACGTAAATCATTGTATGTTGTGTGCTTGATTTCTTCTTCTTCTCTGTTTACCTTTCTTTCTTTATACATATCGTGTCAATACAATTACTTTATTGTGAATAGAAGAGTCCATGTAACATAGAACATAATTAATATCAGAAAACATACGGGAGTCCGCATAAATATCAGAAAACTCGGTGTTGCTATAAAAAGCCAATCAGAACTATCATCATCATCAAATGCCTTATCCCAACTAGTTGTGATTGGCAACAAAAATCCTGTTCCTCCATGCCAATCTATGAATCAAAAACCAAAAAAGCCAATTAGAATATTATATAAATAAAAATTATAAAACTCAGATTTATTAGGATTATCTGCCAATTGTAATTCTTAGTTTATTCACTTCTAGTGTAGGATTATTTAATCTTATAAAGAGTTTATAATTATAAGTTTTGGTGCCAGAATACCATACATGTCTGCCATAGTTTTATACATCCTTAAGCTTTTGTTTCATTTCATTTACACGACACAATTTTGTATTTTGAATGTTTCTTGTTTTTTGTAACATTTCCTGAAATATTGCTAAAAGTTTCAACATTTTGCAGACCTTTTCCTTTGATTTTCCAGCAAAATTAAAACAATTCCATCAGATTGGAACTTTCCTGTCATAAGTCTAATTTCCAAAGTGAATCTCCTGTGATGCTGCATTTTAGAACCTGTAATGTAGTATTACTTTTGATGGAAAAAAATGGAGTGTAGAAGTTGAGAAAAAAAAGAAGCTATGATTCATGCATGAAATAACATAATGGGGACCTCAGAAATGTTCCAAGGGTTTTGCTTGCAATCCATGTTAAAAGACACAAATATATTTTCTGGACTGAAATATGAATACATGCAATATAATCAATACGGCCTTGTTGAACTCACTTCTGATTATTGATCTTTTGGCAGGGTGTAAAGCAAGAACTGATTGTTGACCTTGTTGAACAATGTTGTGCTTACCAAAAGCGAGTCTTGCTTCTTGTGAACAATTCAGTGTAATGACAATATCCTAGTCTTCAATAACATTTTAATCGAATTGTTGAAGCTGATAGTATTGTGCACCCCTTGCAGTGATGAGGAGCTTTTACGTCTGGGGTTAGCATTGAGTGACGACTTGCAGCGTGTACTTCGCCAGCATGATCACATTGCACAAGGAACTCTTGTGGAAGTAGGAGCAACAAAAACTTCACTTGAACCTCTTGCAAATGTGAACCAGGAAGATGATGAATTAGAAGTTGAATTTGCCCAGCTAACTCATAGGTGAAGAGATTCCTAACTTCCTTTTTTTATTTTCTTTGTTTCTTCTCAAGATTCATAAATATGGATGGTATGTCAATGCCTCTTATCAGGTGCAAGTATGCAACTTTGATGAATTCTATGATGGAAAATTACAATACTTTGTAGGAATGTTAGGTAGCAGGTAATATTGCAGAAACCTCCCTAAAACATAAAGACTGCTTAATCTCTTCCTAGATCTTATGTTTCTTGATCAATATATTCAATCACTTGAGGAATTTATGGGAGGGTATTAATATGAAATTGGATAGAAGGCATTTAACAATTATGCCCAATAAGATGCCAGTAGACTTGCTGGTTCTCTTTCTCGCTCTATGAGAAATTTTTTAGAATTTAGAAATCTTTAAAGAAGTTTGGCTGCTGAAAATCGAATGCTTTGAAAATTTTAAGGAACTATTCGTGTATTAGAGGTTTGCTGATTAAGGAGGAATGAACTATTTGTGTGAGTGTTTGTGAGTACAAAGACTCCAATTCTAAGCGAAGGCAAATATTTTCTAAGTCAAGGCAAATATGTCCTGCGGTGTTTATATGACATGCAGATGAGTTAGTTGAAGAGCTATTCAAATCAGCCAGTAAACTCCTGGTTCAATTATCCAAAAGGAGAGAGTAGCAGTGGGATATCCCCCATAAGCTTCGTGTTGGTTGGTGGAAGTGGAGATGTGATCAAGAGTACGATATCACCAAAATGTATGTAGAGAATTAAATGCTCAATTTCAGAAGGCTTTAATTGACCAACCATGCATTGTGAAATATTTGATCATGGAGTTGGCATTTTTTAGAGGTGAAGATATTCAGATTAATGGTTGGCAATTATGAAAATGAAAATAAAAAATGAGAACATTTAGAGGGATCTGAGAATATCCCCAAAAAATGATGAACTAAAGGGACCGGACTGAGATAATCTGGTTGTGCAACAAATACCAATGGCAGTGACAGTAAGAAAGCACTTAGATGAAGGTTATAAGATCTAAAACAACTACTGGGAAGCCAAAATGGGATTAGTCATTTGGGCAAGGTTGGTCTTATGTCCCCCCCCCCCTTTTTTGGATGTAACCTTAATTTTATTATAAATAAAATTTCCAATCATACCATCAAGGTTCCCTGAAAATACAAAAACTACTGGAAAGCCAAGAAGGATGGAATAGTGAAAATAATAGAATTGAAGATGCATGCATTATTAGAAGATATGACCCTAGATAGTATGGTGTGCAGAATGAGATCCATTTGAGGGCAAGGAATGTGATGTGGACTTTATTTTGAAGAGAAAATTATCATTTATTTTCCATCTGTTTGTCGAGAATTCAGAAATGTTTCTTTCTCTGTTTTTGTGAATGAGGGGTCGTGTGTAGGGGTGTTAGTATTATGAGAGGTTATAGTTAGTTTTGTTTTTGTTTGATTGGTTGCCTCTCTATAAACTTTGTGTGTACATGGGGTTTAACCTGTTTCTACGTGTTTTTTTATTTATAAACAGTCTTTTTACTGATCAGAAAAAGAGATTTATATAGCGGGTTCATATTATGTTGGGAGATGGATTATGTGATGATGAAGAACTTCTTTTTGCAAACAGAACAAGGAAATATAGAACTAAAAGATCTCAAATTATGAAAGAACTGACTATATCATTATTATATGAGGTTAAACTTGGTATCCGATTGGGGATCATCCCAGTCCGATTGCCGGGACCGGGATGATCAGTCTTCTAGAAATAGGTCATTTTGCAAATTCGTTTTACGTTCATTCTGATTAGTACAAACAATGATGTTATTGCAGGTCTTCAAGAGATAAATTGCAGGAACCGGGTAGGAAATCTGCCAAGGCTAAAAACAAAGAGGGGCATGTCAGTCCACTACTTCCTCCACCGTCCTCATCAAATAAGCCAGCTAGTTCAGATGCTGACATGGTTGATTATCTTAGTGGTGATGTCTACAAATCAGGAAAGCCCTCTGGGCCGCCAGAGCCGATACCCATTGCAGTTCCAACAAAGTCAAGCAACACATGCTCCTCCCCATCTCCAACGCAATCTTTCACTTCACCTTCCTTGCATGCGAGCTCAACCTCGTTTCCCATTTACTCTGGGCCTACCAAATATCCGGAGCCTATTCGTACGACCAGATCTACTGAATTGCTCCCTTCGGCTGCTTGGAACGTCCAGTCTCCGGTCTCCCTACCACCCCCACCTTCTAAGCATAACCAGAGACAACAGTTTTTCGAGAAACAACAAACTCGGTGGAGTGGGATTGGGACTTCCCAAGCTGATAGTGAATCAGGATTCTCGTATGATGGGTTACTGGGACAGACTCAGTATCTCTCTCTTAATAATAACGGGAAGGCCAAAGCTCGTGAATCATCAACCGAACAAGCAAAAGCAGAGGATGTCCTTTTCAAAGATCTGGTTGATTTTGCAAAGGCCAAGTCTTCATCTTCATCCAAACCAGGTAGTCATAGATCATATTGAGTGGCTTCTTGGAGAGTAGTAGATCATTTGTGTTGTCAATAGTTTGTCCATGCGTGTTAGTTCGTTAGGCCATACATTATATCAGAAGACTCCTTATTGAATAATTGTGGCTGGGAATTTGGGTTATAAATTGTTAATTCTGTTAGCATGTTAGCTTATAAGTTTTGGAGCTTTGTGGGCTACCTTCCAACTTTGGATACTAATGGTTAATAGAGGGAGATGAATGTTCATAGCATATTTAGAAATGATTTATTTTGTTTTGGTTCTGAAGTAGCTATATGGATTGAAGGTTCACAAGTTGTTGCCCATTTCTATTTTAAAATGGCAGAATCTTCCCTTAGATGATCATCTCCCTTTCTCAAAACTCAAACCTTTTGTTTGAAAAATTACATTGGGTCATATGCTTCTTGCAAGTGAGTTGTTTGAGAGGAGTTATTTCTCTTATTTTTTTAGTTTCTTTTTGCAATTGGTACTCCTTTTTGTGTGGGATCTTTCTATCATTTTCTCTTTTTCTCAACTTTCTTTTTGCAATTTGTAAGGGTTTCTCTTTTTTCTTTTTGTATGTGCGTGCGTGTGTGTCTGGTGGGGGGGATTGGTATCATTCAATTCTGATGCTTTCTTCTTCTGGTTTTGGTCTTCATCATAGAAATGAGAAAAATTATTAAACTATTACTAGTGAAGTACAAACATGAATATTAATAGAAAAAACAACAACAACAGCAGCAGCAACAGCCATATATACAACACAAAGGCTGAAGGCTTCGAGACTGGTTAATGGTCATATCAATCGCAGAGAAGGAGATGAATGGCGCTTTCCATCATAACCTTCATCTTTTGGAGGAAACAAACAAAGATTCGACGCTTAATACCTCCTTGAACTTGAGGTATGACGAAGGTCTTGCGATCATTCTTTCTCAGCTTCGCCATTTCCTGGGCAGGCGATTCAAACCCATTACTCTCCATCAGCTTCTTCTTCTCCATCTCAGTAATTCAGCTGATGAAGCAAGAAAGGTAAGGAGAGCTGGAGAAGAAGAAGGAATGATTAGTGAGAAGCAGAAACAATGATCTTAAAGAATGCTTAAAGCAAAGCATGTGTTTTTTCTGAGATAACAAAGGCAATATATAATATAATATAATATAATAAATGGGTCATTTATATTCTTTAAGTCCCACACGTTTGCGCTTAATATATGTCTGCATCAGTTCAAAAAAGTCTTTGCAAATTACAAGTACGATTATTGATATATCATCAGATTAATCAAATCTTTTTTGGATTTTGTAGCCTCGTGAAGGGGAAGCTAGTGGGTCCCCAGGCCTTGAAGAACGTCCTTGTCATCAAACTCAGCATCTCTCTTTGTTTTTTTTTCTGGGTAAAGTACTCGGCATCTCTCTTACTTGGTTTGTTTGTTACAAAATCAGTTCACCATTATTGCATTTTCATATATAATTAGTAAAAACTTAATTAGTTAAAAGGAGGATTAGAGAAGTCAAATAAATATACTTTTTTAAGACTATATAAAAATCACAACTTAATTATGTAAAGGGTAAATTACATACACATCCCTTTGGACTTGGCCTATAATGTCAACAAGTACATACCCTCGAACCTTGGCTATCACAAACACCTCTCTTATAGTTTGAAAATATGTCACAATAAACTACTTCTGTTGATAACCGCCAATGAAGTAACGGAGTATTTACTTTTTGCTTATAACAACATATTTTAAGGATGAAAATGCCCTTATATGCCCTGTTTAATGATTTTAAAAAACAAAATAGGTATTTATATGAAAGAAGAAAGAAGCTTCATTATATAGAAAATTGTGAAAACTCATCTCTCTTGTAATTATAAGGTAAATTAATAATTTAATTTTTCATCCTTCTAACATACTTAAACCTAACGATTGATAGAGGGGTATTATAGTCAAACGATCAATTTTAGTTAGCGATCGATTTGGCCCAATAAAGATATTGGTTGTAATGGCCAAGGTTTGAGAGGTACATGTTGCCATTACTTTATTTGACATCCAATCTTAATTAAACATAGCGAAGTCAAAACCGAGTCAGTCATGAATCGTGAACCAACTTAGCCAATTAAGTTTGGGTTTGGCCATCTCTTCAGCTTGCACCTATCTCAGTCAAACCAGCAACCTATGATTTTGTCCATTGATGGGTTTGAACCAACTCTTCAAGTTGGGCCGATGTCAGCCAAACTCAGCCCAATCTCAGTTTTGGGCCTGAGGTTAACCAACCCAACCAATTGGAAACTTGGTACAGTAGATTCATGAAAAAAAGTGCAAATTTTTATGATGGTAAAAATGTTAAGATTGAGATATATTGATCCATATATAGATTGGAGGATTTTAATTCTAAAAGTTTATATATAAAATTATTTTATTTAAAAAAAAAGGAGTTATTTTCTTTAAAATTGAAAATTAAAAAAAAAAAAAAGAACTTACATGATTATCCTTTTATTATTGAGTCATGATTGATTATCTGATAAAACGTTCTAGACAGAAAAACTTGGTGAGCTAGGTAACTCACGAAATCCTTCCTAGACTTAAAAGGGCTTCCTACTCGATGCTTGAAAGTTACCTTGGATAAACATGTTTTTTCAGAAAACTCATTTTGGAGAGGCATGTGTGAGATTGCTTCTAAAAACTATGTTTGCGGAAAACAGTTCTAAATTTAAGTAAAACCTTTAAAATGTTGAAATTATCCTTTTATTTCTATTATACATTCTTTAAACAGACAAAAATATCTATAGAGTTTTAAATTATGTACATAAGCATCTTTTTATATAATTTTTAACCATGGCTTTGATTCAAAGCCTTTTTATAAACAAAGTCTTTCACATTGTTAAGAAGTTACGCCAAACAAAGCCTAGTCAGTTTTGTTTTTTTTGGTGTTTAAATCTTTGGTCAGCTTCATATGTAAAAGAAAGAAGAAATAGAGCAAAAGCTGTGCAGCTGCTTCACGAGCAGTGATGTCGTCGCCTAGCTATTACCAATTACCATACTTGAAGCGAAATCAATTTGGTGGGTTGTTAAATTAATTTTATATTTATTAGAAAAACATATACTGCTCTTTCGGGGGTAGTGCTGAATCCAACAGAACCAGAAGAGAGACTGGTCGGAGAATTCTACTATGCTGACCTTGGCATGGTATCAACTGATTGTTTGCGGTTGAGGTTTTATATAAAAAAAGTGTCGACATACCAACTGATTGTTAATGGTTGAGATTTTATATTAATGGCTTACATAAAGTTCTCCACTATACACATAAGAAAATGTCGGTATGTAGACTAACTCGATAAATTAACGTGTTAGTTACCTAGTTATCCAAATTATGTTTAGGCTGTGTTTGCCTTGTCCCAGTGGACTCAAAAAAGCAATTCTTGGGCCCCATAAGTAATTTTAAAAGAAGGGCTTTACGCCAGTGCTGAATCAATTGAAGCTATCGATTACCCACTTCTCCAAATTGCTTTTTAAGAAATGTTTTGGTCACTTAGTCATTTTTGAATCTTTATGTTATTTTATAATACTCATTTTGTCACTCGTACTCTTATCTTCAATTAAATGAAACCTTATTTCTATTTACTTTTATTGTTTTTTATTTTGCATCCATTGCTCTCTCCACTGTTGCTTACGCTAGATTGTTTTACAAATCAAAATCAAAATTTTAAGGGAAAAATTGTTTGGTTATACAATTCATCAAAGGAAGAAAATTGAAAAATGAGATGATCATTGGAAGAAAACCTGAAAATGAATAGGTTATTTTCATTGAAGGTTTTTAGTGTTTTTAGTTTTTATTTACAGAAAAAACCTTAGAATCGATTCTCACATTTTTTTTTTTTTGGTCAGAAACCAAAATTTTTGGCTTCTAAAAACAGGAGATCTAAAAGGAGATTTTGAAAAACTCTACCTAACCTATCTTTAAATAAGCTATTTTTAAAATATTCTTTTGGATGATAGAAGTCATTAAAAAAAGTATTTAAGAAAAAGAGTATGAAACTGAGAGGATTAAAAAAAAAAAAATGATCCATTGAAGATAATCTTGCTTATGAATACTCGGAGGAACTTTCAAATCTATTGAAAACCCGTCTTTTCAATCCGGCCACCACTCTCACTTATTTTCTTTCATGGCATAAATTAGATAAAAATTTCACAAAAAAATAAAATAATAGATTAGATAAAAATATTTTTTCAATCTATTTTTAGTCTATTACTTAAAACTTTATGAGGTGGAATTTGTTGTTATGTGATAAGGTGGAATTTGTTGT
>JAUPMG010250993.1:0-22005 GCA_031762675.1 Pachysandra terminalis
GGGATTTATTAGAGGGCTTTTGTCGATGAGTTCGAGGCGAACGTTTAAAATTAATTTATATAATTTATTGAATTAAAGCTAAATTAATCACCTATTTAATATCTAATTATTTCCGCTCTAGCAGGTTGGTTCCTCAACTCATGTAAATTTCTCGGGTCGGTCTAACCTTCTATGGTCAAGATCCTGCAGGTCATTGTTCTAAGTCACTTGTGAGATTATATCCAATTAGTTAGGCTAATTAGGCTTCTAATCTCTCTTAGTCTGGGATCTGGGATCGGGTCATTATACAGAGGTATGCAGCAGAAGTTAAAAAAAAAAAAAAAAAACTCAGGGGCATGACATCACTGATGATGTCATGCCAATCATGCTGCAGGCAGAGGTATGATGAAAAAAAAGTATCAATCCTACATGTTGATACTGCTGTTGGTATCAGTCCTATCAGGCTGATACTGCAGGCTGATATTACAAGCTGATACTGCAGGCTGATACTACGAGCTGATCCTGCAAGTTGATCTTGCAGGCTGATACTACAAGCTGATCCTGCAAGTTGATACCGTGGGCTGATACTACAAGCTGATCCTGCAAGCTGATACTGCAGGCTGATACTACAAGCTGATCTTGCAAGCTGATACTGCAAGCTGATACTGCTGCTGGTATTAATCCTGCTGCAGTCCAAGGCAAAAAAAAAAAACAAATTCAAAGCATGACACGCCAAAAAAAAAATTATAAAACAAAACTTTAAAACTATGACATCATGCATGACGTCATGACCGTAACATCCATATGTTTGTAAGCTTTAATGCCATGATGTCATGCATGACATCATGGCTTTGACCTGAGACTAAAGATTTTGAGGAAAGAAAAATAATGACATGTAGCATGTGACGTCACATCCTTCAAACCAAACCGAAAAAATGATATGCTTTAACACTAACATCATAATACAAAGAGACCAAAGCTTCTGACACCCAAGCATTAAAAAAAATAAAAGAAGAGGGCTTTGACGCTAAATACATTAGCAAAAGAGGCTTTGACGCCCACATACAAAGGGAATAGCTTTGACGCAAAGGCCGATGACGTTGGCTTTTGATGTACGGAGGCTTCGATGTGCGGAGTATTATGTGCAGAGTATTGACGCGCGGACTATTGACACATAGTACGGAAGCTTCGATGGATGAAGTATTAACCCACGGGGAATTGAAGTGCGAAACTTTGACGCCCCATATAGCAGAATCCCAATCCTATAAGGATTGGTACCGGCGCCGGAAGCTGATTTCAAGCGGGTGGTATGGCACCAGGTAAATAAATAATTTATTTATTTATTTGTTTTTTAACTTTTTAGTCAAAATAATATTTTATGCCCCGGGGAACTAATAGTAGTAAAGGCAGCCCCTACTTACGGGTGAGGTGGCGCCAGAAAAATAAATTATTTATTTATTAATAATTAGTATCGATCATGTTGTACTGATACTACCGTATCAGTCATGTTGGACTGATAGTACTACTCCCAGACCCCGGGAGCAAGGGGGAGCATCAAAGGCAGCCTCTGCCTACGGGTGAGGTGGTGCCAGGAAAATATATTATTTTTATTAACTTAAACAATTATTTTCAGATCCTGTGGGAGCTGATACTACTACTACTACTACTATTACTTGCGCTAGGAAGGGGCGTCAAAAGCAGCCCCATCTTGCGGATGAGGTGGCGCTAGGCACTATCATTATGATTAATTATCACCAAGTCCCGTGGGGACTAATGTATGTACGAAAGCCCAAGAACAAAAAGGGGCGGGATCAAAAGCAGAGCTCAAATCCTGTGAGATTGCTCCTAGCGTCAAACAATGTATGCCAACGATGACCATCATATTACCACATGACCATGGTGGGATGCCGATATAGAGGTGCGCCTCACATTCATCATAGAGATGCGTCTCTATACTTCATGGTAGGATGCCAATACTTTACGGCGGGATGCTGACTTAAAGATACGTCTCTATATTCCATGGCGGGATGCCAATACACCATGGCGTGATGCCAATACACTACGACGGGATGCCAATATAAAGATGCGCCTCACATTCACCATAGAGATGTGTCTTTATACTTCATGGTAGGATGCCAATACTCTACGACGAGATGCTGACTTAGAGATGTGTCTTTATACTCCATGGCGGGATGCCAATACTCTACGCCATGGCAATGCTCAAGGGCAGTGATTGACACACGGTGGCAATGTTTGTCAAACTATACCATGACCACGCCAATATCCTGAAGATGATCGTGGTGGTCAGGGAAACTGAAATATAGATATGAAAAAATGTTAAGAGCAGATAGCCCAATAATGAACCACCGTGTGTCAGGACTATGACTTACACATAGCAAGATCGCCATTGATACCTATGGGGATAACCCTTGGGAACTTCCTAAGGAAGAACCGCAGTCGGTTTGAGGAACTGATTCAAGGAATATACGACCAAGACACAGATATAGAGAGAAGGTAGTGCGCTACCGTGATGACCCTTTATTACATAAATCACAGGATGATCAGCACTACAATGAATATACAATGATGCTGATATTAACAGGTACTCCGCAACGGGATGCGAGACCCCTTTATAGCAGGATGCCGATGCAAAAATACTTCTTAAGTCATACTCGAGGGCGCTCACTTATGATGGGACAACCCCTCTGGTTCTTGAGAGCCCGACTTGTGCTGGGACATCCTCTCAAGCCATACTCGAGGGAGCTCACCTGCAATGGGATAACCCCTCCTGTTCTTGAGAGCTCCACTTCTGCTGAGATGTCCTTTCAAGTCATACTCGAGGGCGCCCACCTGCGATGGGATAACCCCTTGGGTTCTTGAGAGTCTTGGATGTGCTCCTCATGTTTGCCAAAGAGGTGTGTCTCGGTGAACACGTCGATATGAATTTATACCCGAAGGGGAATGACAACCCTGGATGATGTAAGACGTTGATGATATCCTCCGTCTATAGCGATGCTCGATGACGTCATAGGCAATAATACCCCTTTGTCTATAGCGATGCTCGATGACGTCGCAGGCGATACTACCCCTCCGTCTAGAGCGATGCTCGATGACGTCGTAGGCGATACTACCCCTCCGTCTAGAGCGATGCTCGATGACGTCGTAGGCAATATTATCCTCCGTTTAGAGCGATGCTCGATGACGTCATAGGCAATACTACCCTTCGTCTAGAGCGATGCTCGATGACGTCGTAGGCAATACTACCCTCCGTCTAAAGTGATTCTCAATGATGTCGTAGGCAATACTCCCCTCCGTCTAGAGCGATTCTCAATGACGTTGTTGGCAAGACTACCTTCGTCTAGAACGATGCTCTAAGACGTAGAAGGTCGCATAGTCTCGAAAGTACTAGGAAGACCTCGAAAGTACTGTGACTTGTAGCCTCAATGGCGTCATGACTAGACAATCTCGATGACGCCAAGGCTAAACGGTTTTCATTAGCACTTATAGTACCAATCGCCAACACCCATATTGAGGGGTCGTGAGGCTTGCCAACACTCGGCTGTATTTGGGTTATAGGCCACGTCACGATGTCTCGGTGGTAAACTTGTAATTGTCCAAACAACTTGTGATTGGTCCACCTAAGAGACTAGGGTACATGATGCGTACTATCCCAGGTGAACATCTTAACCACCATCAGAAACTGTGGTTGAGAATTCTAACTACAATTAACTCTCTTCAGAAAGCTATAAATACTGGCTCACTTCCCTCATTCGGGACGATGATGAAAAAAGGGGAGAGACCTCTGCCAAAATTACCAAACCTTGAACTGTGTCTGACTTGATCTTTGTTTGGGTACGTAGGCAGCCTGCAAAAGTTTCAGTCATAACGTCAATTAGAGCCCTAGGACTTGGACAAGTTTCAACACTTTGACCCATTAGCTCCTTAGCCTGGTTTGACCGGTGTTAGACGGTCCACAAGTTGGACTCTTTGGTTCTTCTAGAGACGGGATACGGTCACTCATTGATTTAGGTTCCTTTCGATCAGTAATATTATAGTTGGTGACTATTCACAAAAAAACCCACGAAACACACATCAGATTCTTCTCCTCTTAAGGCCTTCAAGATGTTCATTGCGTCACTAAAAAGAACTAAATTGTTCCAACCATGTTTATAGCCCAGCTTTAAACCTTCTTTAGCAGCAGTGCTTTCCGTCTCTCCTACGGATTCGAACTCCCTATATTCTCCTTTGGCTGTTAAACAATGATATTGAGAATTGAAACAAATACAACCATAAGCACCTGTATTAAAATATATATCTTTTGCCCCATCAAAATAGATGTAAACTTCATTATCGTTCATTGAAATAGTTGGGCCTGAGGATTCCTGAGAACCACCAAACACCTTCTCCCATTGAGACCAGTGAGATGAATTTTAGAGATAATGTTTTAGGATCAAAAGAGATATTTCGAAACACAAAATAGTTTTTCCATTTCCATATAGTCGCCGCCACAACCAATATAGCTTGACAAGAAATGAGTAATCCATTAGATGTTCCGAAATCCATTTTCGAACAGTTTCAGTATCAAATGATATTGCTTTCAAACACCAAGAGCTGCCAAACCAAATCAATTGAGAGAAGGGGCAATGAAACAATATATGGTCATCAGTTTCCTCAGATACTTTACAAATAAGGCATTGGTAAGGAATATTACTATGAATTTTATTAGTAGGTAAGCAATTAGCTAACCACTTCCATCCAAAAATCAGATGTCTGTGAGAGGCTTTTAATTTCAATAATGCAGTCCAAAGGTTGAAGTCATTGTTATTCAAATTTGAATAATTTTTCAAACCAACTCTCCTTTTATATGCTGCTTTGACTGTAACTTCTCCAGACTCTGTCTCAAGCCATCTAATAATATCACCATTTTCCTGATTGATTTTGATTCTTTCAATTCTTTCCGCCCATAGACCACCAAATATCTCATAGAGAATATTAGTATCCCAATCCCTGCCATTCGGTGTCATTAAATCTTCAATGACCACCACCTCCTGATCTTTAAAAGGTCCCGGCCCTAAGAAGGGTGAATCCCTTCCACTTAGCCATGGATCAGTCCAAATCTTCACCTTGGAGTTAAAGCCTATTTGCCAAATAATCC
This sequence comes from Pachysandra terminalis, assembly GCA_031762675.1. Taxonomy (NCBI): domain Eukaryota; kingdom Viridiplantae; phylum Streptophyta; class Magnoliopsida; order Buxales; family Buxaceae; genus Pachysandra; species Pachysandra terminalis. The sequence continues at coordinate 5,135 of JAUPMG010250993.1, forward strand.
TGTCTTTAATCAATTCTCTTCCCCAAAGAAGACTCTTCCATGCCCAAGTAGCAGAAGAGCTTGCATTTATCTTCCAAATATCTGATTTAGCTGCATTTATTCTTATGATAACTATTGCCCAAGGCTGATCAGATGCTTTTATCAACCTCCAAAATTGTTTAGCTAAGAGGGCTTGATTCGTATCTTTAGCTTTCCTGAATCCTAGTCCTCTATAACATTTTGGCTTGCAAAGTTGATCCCAAGCTTTCATATAAAGTGGGGTCCTATTTTCCTCGTGTCTCCACGAGAAGTCCCTTTGAATTCTGTCCACTTCTTTGTACCACGATTTGGGCATCTGAAAGCAGGACATATGGTAGACAGTCATAGATTAGAGAGTGGATTTGATTACCGTAGCTTTACCAGCTTGTGAGAGGGATTACTCATCCATCCCTTCACACGAGACTTCATTCTATCCACAATTTTAGAAAACTTAGACTTCTTGTTTCTCATAAGAAAAACAGGAGCACCCAAGTATTTGTCATTTGTTAGGCCAAAAATTGATATTTGACCAACCATATTTCACTCACGTATGTGAGCTCTTAATGATGTGTGGTGTAGACCCATTCAAGACCTTAGGTCTCTTAATTATATCCTATATTTAAAGAATATCCTTTGGTTCTAGCTTTAAACCTTATTTTGTTGTATCACGATTGTCACTGGTCTTTAATATTTTTGGGACATGGCATATTTTGGTTTGGTTGTGGCTGAGCCTAATTGAATTTGTTAGGCTGCGTACGTACCCGAAGTGGGATCAAGCCAACCGTAGTTCTCATGGGAAATTGATCAATATATGATTTTGGTTTAATTGTGGTTGAGCCTGGTTTCATTTGTTAGGCTGCCTAAATACCCTAAGTGGGATCAAGCCAACCGTAGTTCTCAAAGGTATGGATTAAGATATGATTTGTTTTGGGTGTGAATTTTAGGTCATCAAGACTGTTGGATCTGATATTCTGGTCATTGAAACCGTTGGATCTGATATATGGGTCATTTGGACTGTTGGATCTGATATCTGTGTCATTTGGACTATTGGATATGATATCTGGGTTATTTAGACCATTGAATCTGACATATGAGTTATTTAGACCGTTGGATCTGATATTTAAGTCATGTAGACAGTTGGATCTGATATCCAGGTTATTTGGACCGTTGGATCTGATATGTGGGTCATTTAGACCATTGGATCTGATATGTGGGTTATTTAGACCATTGGATCTGATATGTGAATCATTTAAACCGTTGGATCTAATATCCGAGTCATTTGGACCATTGGATCTGATATCCGGGTCATTTGGCCACAAAAAGCATAGTTAATGGGACTGGACCGTTAAAGTCGTAGACTTTTGGTCTAGCCTGATGTATTATTGGTTTGAAGAACCATGGGGTTGGATCATTAAAGTCATAGACTTCTGGTCCAACCTGATGTATTATTGACCTCAAGGACCACGGGGCAAACCATTAAAGTCATAGACTTCTGGTCCATTCAGTGTATTATTTGTCTTAAGAACCATGGGGCCAGACCATTAAAGTCATAGACTTCTGGTCCAACCCGGTCTATTACCAGTCACAATTGACCGCATTTAATGGGTCTGAGACGCTATGTAAGATACATCATATCAGCCCCCATTAACATTTTAATGGGCCTGACCCTTTTAGTGGAGCCATGATAATAGGGTATATTGGATGTATGATATCAGCCCCCACCAAACATTTAATGGGTCTGAGACCGTATTGGTGGGAGCATGATAATAGGTTATATATAATGTATAATATCAGTCCCCTACCCAAATTAGGGGTCGTGGGGAGTACAATATCAAACTCTCCATCTTCTTCCTTGTCTTTCTCTTTCCTTTATTTCTTTTCTTCCTCGGTCTCGGTATCTTTTCTGGTTTTTAGATTGCTATAGTAAACAAAAAGCTCTCTACATTAGTAGAGATACATTAGATCGTCACCGTTACTCCGACAACATTCTGAAATACATTCTCCGTTCGGATGATCCAGAACGCCATATTTTAGTGACATTGCAACGGGGAAACAAAATCGTCCTTCGCAAGGTGCTCTCAATCTAAAAATATTCTTCAGGTTGCTTGTGAACTTCTTTGATTCTTTTGCTTGAATGTTCTATTGGAAGATAATGGAAATCTTACCAAACCTTTCCAAGAACTCTATTTTTTTTTTGTTTCAAATATAAGTTGACCAGAATAGAAGTTTTGCAGTAGGATAGAATTTTGATACTGTAACAGTGGTTCCTTGACAACCAGATTCAGATCATGTGCAGTTTTAGGAATGGGTCCAAGACCCTTTTGTTTTATGAGAATAAGCATGGGTCTGAGACCCTTTCTCCATATGAATAGTTGGGATTCTCTTTTTACCGTAAAAAATATCTTAAAGAGGTTTAAAACCCAGTCCTTTGAATCGGAGACTCATGGTTTTGAAGGGTTTTTGTAGATGGGTTTGAGAGATACCAACAATTGTTTTTAAGGGAAAGCTTGATTTTGATTGACAAGGAAAGAGAGTGTTTTTCTTTCTTGATGAATTTGGATTCCGCCATTAAAGACGAAGCAGAGAGAGAGAGAGAGATTATATGAGTCAGAGAATCAATCCCCTTTCTATTTTGAGATAGAGCAAGAGAGATTTTTTGAGTCAGAGACTCAATCCCTTTGCTATGAGAGAAGAAACAAGAAGAAGACCAAGAGATGGAGCAAGAGAGATTGTTTGTGAGTCAGAGACTCAATCCCTTTGCTTTGAGAGATGAAGCAAGAGGAAGACCAAGAGATGGAGCAAGAGAGATTGCTCGTGAGTCAAAGACTCAATCCCTTTGCTTTGAGAGATGAAACAAGATAGAGGACCAAGAGAGAAAATAGTATACCTGATGCTTTGTTTCTGCTTTGTTTGCTTCTTCCTTTTTTTAGTTTTCTCTCAATTGTCAATCTCTTCCGTATGAATCTCCTTTGTATCTAAATTCCCCCACAATTTCTTTCCTTTTTTTTTGTCTTCTCTCAATTGTCAATTTCTTCCGTAAGAATCTCCTTCGTATCTAAATCCCCTCCACAATTTCTTTAATTCATTTGTTTTATAGAAGATTAAGAGGTGGTTTAATAACCATTCCTCATATATGTGACAAGTGTCCCACTACTTAGATAACTGTTCACCCACTCTTTCTTCAGTTATCTCCTTTTTTATACTTTTTTTTTTAAATCTCATCAGCCCACGTTTTTTTTTCTTTAAAGAGAGTATGGGTGTGATAAGGTGCTTGTCAATGCACCCTATCACATATTATTCCTCTATTTTTTCTTGAAAAATTACTGTTTCAAACCCTACCAATATGTAATACCCTCTGGATAATCTTTTGCTGTTTATGATGGAGATTTTTGGTAAATAAGATACCCGATTTCTAATAATTGATTTTCTGCCCAGAGATATCACATAACTTTTAAGGATGGCCTTGAGTTCCAAAGCTTCATCAATATTAGCCCTACAAGTAACGAGACAATCATTTGCAAAAAGGAGGTGGGAAAGAGCAGGGAAACTTTTCGCTATTTTGGTTCCATTAATTTTATTTTCTTGATAGACATGATTTAACATTCTAGAAAGGGATTCCATTCCTGAAATGAAGAGATAAGGTGACAATGGATCACCTTGACGAAGGCCACTAGTGGGATAGAAATAACCAAATGATGATCCATTAAGCATCAGGGAGTATGAAACTGTAGAGATACAAGAATAGATAATTTGACACCATTGTTCAGAAAATTCCAAACATTTCATGACGGTGATAATAAAGTCCCACTCCATTCGGTCATAGGCTTTAGCATTATCTAATTTGTCTATAAGGAGCTTGGCTTTGGAAGATTTCCTTTTGAAAAGGTGAAGAATTTCTTGAGAAAGGAGGATATTATCAGCAATTTGTCTTTGAGGGACAAAAGCCCCTTGTAATGGGGATATAATTTTTTGTAGGAGAGGATGGAGTCTATTTGCTAGAATTTTTTAGATAATTTTATATGAAACCTTACAGAGGCTAATGGGATAGAATTGCTCTACCTTCTTTACAGATTGTAATTTTGGGATAAGAACGATGTTGGTACGATTAATTCCAGAGGGAAGTTTATGGGAATTGAATAAATTCTTCACAAAATCAATAGTATCATTTGTTATAATATCCCAACTACTATGGAAAAACATACCTGTGAATGCATCAGGACCAGGATCTTTGTGAGCACCAATTTGAAAGACAGCCGATTTAATTTCCTCTTCGCTAGGTATGGCAGATAAAGAGATATTCTCCTCATTCGAAATTAATGAATGGAAGAGATTATTGATGATACCCCGATCAACTTGGCCATTAGAAGTGCAAATATTTTGAAGATGATTAATAAAGGCTTATCCTATAATTGTTCGATTTCTCGTTCAGGAATCATCAGCCAACTTGAGCCATTCGATTTTTTTTCTTCTTCTAGATATAGTGGCTAAGTGAAAGAGTCTTGTATTCTTGTCGCCATCTTTCAACCACAGTTCTCTAGATTTGTCTCTCCAAAATAGTTCAAGTCGATGTATGATTGCTCCCATTGATATTGATAATGATGAATTTCCTGAGTATTTGTTGTATCATTTAGCCCCCAGATCCCATCAACAATCAATTTCTTTGCACAATTCACTTGCTCAAGTATATTTCCAAACTTCTTTTTATTCCAATCTTTAAGACAAGCATTCGGATGCTGAAGTTTTTGAAGTAATGTCTTCTTTTTCGAATTGGTTCAATGCAGGTAGGATCAGTCAGCCACATAGCCATGAAATGGAACTGCTTCCTTTGATCATTGTTATTCCACTTGTACTTAGGATCAAGGGAGTATGATCAGACGTGAGAGAAGGGCATGCCATAACTTGCGTATCCGGATAGAGGATTCTCCATTCAGAATTTACATAAGCACTATACAGGACTTCTTTATTAAGGTTGCCTCCAAACTATTTGTTAGACCATGTATATCGTGGCCGTGAATATTCAATATAGGAGAGCCCATAATCTTCAATAAATTTCTCCAATACATCCCAAACTCTATCCATCGTGATTTTTCCTCCCCATTTGTCGTTACGATCAATAATTTGATTCCAGTCCCCAATCAAAAGCCAAGGATCACAGATTTGTTGGAAATGGTCACTCCAACAATCCCAGTATTCCTGTTTAGATGATTTATTTGGGGGACCATATAAAAAGGAACAATACCGTTTGTGATTTGGAGGTTCAGAAGATGTACAAGTATGAATACATCTCTGATTGGATTCAAGAATATCCAAAGAGAGACCATCATTCCATAAAAGACACAAACCACCCCTCCTGCCCTCTGCTTCAACACATTCTTTATTCAGGTAACCAAAAAGTTTTGAGATTTTATTTATTTTTTCTTTAGATACTTGAGTCCCCATGAGGAAAATAATTTTAGGGTTATGCTCTTTTATTAAGGCAAGGAGTTCACTAACCCGTAGAGGGTTGCCCACACCCTCTACAGTTCAAACTTATAATTTTCATGGCAACTGTTAGGGCGACATTGAGCTCACCTCCCCAACTCGCTGAAAGTTACAAGTGACTAGAATTATAGTATTGCCAAAATGAAGACGAATACGGACCTGTGAGGGTGGTACCACAGAGGGTAAGCTTGCATCAATTTGTTGCTTTGATGCGCCTTTGGAGTAGGTTCTCTTTCGCTTCATTGCACCCGCAATCAACTTATCAGGTTTACTCGAGATCTTTAATGGTTGTTTGTCACTAGGATTCACCATAGCAGTTGTCGACGAAGTAAGGAATGGTTCAACCATATTAGATGGACCACATTGTGAGAAGAAAACCTTCACTGAACTGTCTGAGTTGAAAATTTGTTTCTGACCTTGACCAAAACCAAGACTTTGAATCATCTGTTGAGTAGGATAACGCAAGCTTCTGATATGAAAACTAGGGAAAAGATTTGCTGATTCAATTGATATGTCAGTAGGGGGTGGCTAGAGAGTAATTACCATAGTGGGACCCAAAGGGAGGCTGTTGAAAGTTACTAGCCAGAAGGCTGACATTTGCTAGTGTCAGATCGTCGTCAGTAAAAGTCAATTGCATTCGGACTATGTCCCTATTTATAGATCTTAATTATGAGGAGAAATCTGACTAAATGCAGGATTTTCAGGATTGTCCGAAGGACTTGCCTCAACACGTGTACTGACATTGGGACCATCAGAAACACTGTAGATCATCTCTTCCGCCCCGAAACCCTGAGAGATTTGCTGCAATAGATTTGGGTTTTCCTTATGACCCTGTATAGCACTTGTTTTAGAAACTTGCAAAGGTTGAGAAATGGGATTCACCACAACTATTGAACCCAGATTGTTTTGATAGGGATGACGACTTCAGGTTGTAGGTTTGGTTCCATTCCTTTCCCCATAACGTCCTTGCTAGGTAATAGAGAAGGCTCCTTTTTTCGAATCTATTTCTCCGCTCTGATGAAATCACCATAGTTCATCACCTCTGGATCTTGCTCTTTGTATTGTATCTATGTTATACTGTTCTTAGCCTTCGAAGACCTCCTCAAGAATTGTTGTCATACAATCAACTTCATTATGCCCAATTAGTCCACATCTATAGCAAAATTCTGGAAGTCGCTCATAACGGAATTGGACCCAGATTGGGTCTTTGTTTTTCCTAGGCAAGAATGTACCTTTCACCAGAGGCTTACCTAAGTCAATTTCCACACGCACTCAGTAGATTTTGCCTCAAATTTGACAGTGTTTTTGAGGTTCGCTTTTCACAACCCTTCTTGCCCTTTGCCCAAGATCTTCTGCATAAGCTTTGTTATTTTATTCAATCGGAAGATTATGAAGTTGGATTAGATCTCCATGGTTGTGAATTTGATATCTTGAGAACGCATATCACACTCCCATTTCTTCAGCAACAATGGATGATTATCAATAGCCCATGGTCCTTGATCAAGGATTTTTTGCGCATCTCTCAAAGTCTCAAATTGAAGAACAAAGATACCATTCTCCATTTCATATATAGGTAACCCACCAGAACAGTCCCAAGATGCTTGAAGAACACTTCTAATTTTAACACTATCAATAGGATTAATTGATAGCACCTTACAAACTAGGGCCTCCAAAAAGACCTTTTGTTCCTGATCCACTGAGCCACACCTTACTGTACTTAAAGTAGGAGCAGGATTTCGAAGACTCAGTTTCTTCTCCATCATAGCTCTTAACTGCGAAATTGCGTTCATGTCCGGATCTTCCAAAAACTCCATTAGAGTGTATTTCTAGAGTAATAATCAAGGCAACAAGAAGAACAATATCAAGCTTATCGAGCACGAAAAGAGTGAAATATGGAAAAGAGAGAGAAAGATGAAAAAAAAGAGAGATAAGAGGGAGAGGATAATAAATGAAAAATAGAGGGAAAGATAGAAGAAGGAGAATAGGTTTAGATGGGTGAGATGCAAGGATTTGGGTAGAAAAGTAGAAGGAAAAAAGGATAACACAAGAAAAAAAGATATCAAGATTTTCAATCATAGAAAGAAAGAAAATGAAAAAATGGCAGAAATAGAAGTGAGAGGAGATTTGATGACTATTAGAGGAAAGATAGAAAGAAGGAGAATGGGTTTAGATTGCTGAGATTGAAGGATTTGGGTAGATAAAGAAGAACGAAATAGGTTTAGATTGAACAATGCATACAAAGCTTCAAAGCAGGGAAAACCCTAGAACGAGCAAGATCGACTTTGGAATGTGGGTGTTAATGGATCAATCTACACTCAAACCACACTATCTTCTTGATTTTAGCATTGACTGTTTTGTTCCTTCTTTGTTTTCTTTTTTGGTATCAACCACTCCTCCATAGAAGAGATGCACTGTAGAAGCAAAAAATAACAAGTGCACTTGAAAGCAAAGATAAACTGTTGAAGGTTAATTAGACACGTGACCTATAAATTTAATTGAATTGTGATGGGATAAGAAGGCTGTTATCCCAATTTTTAGGAGAATAATAGAAAGATAACGCATGGTAAGTAAAACGGATTATCTTAACCACTTAATTGGATTGATTTGTATTGGTGATGCAGAAATTGTGTTGCTTAACCGTTGAAGGTTAAGCCACTTACCTTCAACAATTGGATTGATTTGTTTAATAGGAAAGTATTAATCCGTTTTACTTAACAAGTGCACTTGAAAGCAAACGGATTATCTTAACCACTTACCTTCAACAATTGGTGATGCAGAAATTTGTATAAGTTTTCAGGAGGCTAGGGCTTTGGACCCAATGTATGGGACTAATGGGCTTGGCTTGGTCATATGACCCATGTGAGAGGGTTAGTTTGGTCTTTTCATTTTTGAATTTTGAATTCAAGTAAATCAATTTGGATAGAGGGAGGATTGCTAAAGTCTCTTAACCTCTTTCCAAACTAGGAAATGTGAGGATATGGAAGGTTTTCCATGGCCATCGCTTTGACTTGTAGCACACGACCAAGAGAGAGAAAAGCAGATTTGAGTTTCTCTTGTTTTTGCTGAAGGGAAGAAGAGAAAGGAGAAAGAGGAAGAGAAGAGAAAGGAGGAAGAAGAGAAGATAAAAGGGAGCTGTAGAGATCTTTGGAAGAGAACATATAGGAAGATCTTACAGCTAGAATCTCTTCAATAATCACTTGAGTGAGGATCCTTGGTTCTCCCTCTTTGCATTACCATAGAAGTAAAAGAATGACATGAAATAATTATGTATGATGATGATGTACGAATGTGATATGTGAATATGTAGGAAGGTGAATGTGATAGTGATTATATATGTGTGGATCTGTGTGTGCTGATATCACATGTTAATTTTATAAAAATCTAATGATCTTGTGACCTAATACCTTGCTTAAAGCATATATGTATGTTTGAAGCATGTTATAGTTGAAAGGATGATATGAATGTGGAGATCATGTGCACAAACATTTTTATGGATATTTTAATGTTGTATGATGTATATTTGGACAAAAATAGGAATTTCTGGGATTTCTAGGGTAGACCTGAGCTTTGGCTCACTTGGGGGTCGATCTTGAGGTGGACCAAAACTCTCGGTCCAGTTGGGGGTCGACTGAGCGAGAGATCGAAAAACCACAAAAGGTGGTGAAAGTTACTGGAAAAGGGACAGAAATCTGGGGGAGATCGAAGGGGGGGGGGGGCCGAAAACCACAAAAGTGTGGAAACTCTCGGAAAAAGGGACTGAAGTTTGGGGGAGACCGAAGGGGGAACCGAGGAGGCTCGGCCCAGTTGGGGGTTGACCAAAACTAGGGGCTGAAGCTCAATAATGGTAGGATTTGTCTAGTATTGAGGGAATGACCTTGTGAGGTTGAGTGTGGGGTTAGTTTCATAATAGCATGTGTGTAGTGTTTGGTGCAATTGAATGGTGTGCTTGCCTTGTGTGACTATTTACTATGAAGTAATATTGGATATTATGATATGTGAGAGGTATGTGTATGGGTTTATCTGAGAAATGATTGTGAATGAGATGTGTAAGTGTGTGGAGATGAAAGGCATAAGTTATGCATGGGTTGTGTTTGAGGTCCCTATGTGACCAAGTCATTGAGTATGCATGTTTTGGAGTAATCCCATAGTGATCACTATTTTGGTTTCCAGAACTTCTAAGATAGGAGGGTCTGATATGTTTATGTGGGTATATGCATGTGTATGGTGTTTTCCTACCTTTGGTTACCATCTCCTAAAAGGAAATATTTTATGGTATCTCCTACCTTGGGTAGTATCCCCTGAAAGGAAATGCACGGTAGTTCATGCCTTTGGGTAAGCATCCCCTGAAAGGAAATGATTATTGTGTTTTCTAGCCTTTGGATAGTATCCTCTGAAAGGAAATGGTATTGGGAATCTGTTGGCACATTCCTTGGGTAGAATTCCCATAGGAGATGTGAGTATGGTTTATAAAAGTTAGGAAATGCCTAATACCTTAGATTTGTATTAACCTCATCTACATCATCTCATCATTAACATTATGCATCATGTACATCCATCTTCATTTCTATTCCTTGTGTGTCTGTGCCATTAGCCTCATTTGTTTGACTCATGTTCATGTTCACTTTGTACTTGTGTTTGTTGTATGTCATCCAAATTCATATGGGTGTTGACTGTTGTGTATTATTGTTATGAGGAAAAGGTTATTGTGTATCACTGTTATGATGATGTTTTTGAATATGAGGAGGTTATTGTATACCACTGTTGTGAGGATGCTTATGAATAGAAGATGGTTATTGTGTATCACTATTATGAGTGTGAAATGGTTATTGTATATCGCTGTTATGTGTATGAGATGATTATTGTATTTTATTGTTACGGGTATAAGGTGGATTACTATTTAGTATTGTTGTGAATATGAAATTGATTACTATCTAATATGGTTATAAGTGTACGAATTGATGGTTGATTGTTAATGTTATGGGTGTGATATTAGAAGCATGTTATAATACATGGGATGCATGATGTGAGTTAATTTGTTGTGTGTCTATGTTAATGAGAATATGAATAGTTCCTTAGTTTCCTATTGAGCCTCCAAAGCTCACGCTTACGTGCACCAAGTTATCCGCAAGAGTGAGAAGTTGGACATGGATGCATGGACTTTGAATAAAGCATGTTGTTGGTTGATGATCTATGTGGCTGATCGAGATTTAGCTTATGTTGTTTTTATGTTATTTGGAACATATTGTAAAGAGTGAGCAATAGATATTGTTAGTTGGTTTTGAGATTGGTGTAATTTGAATTATGGTTGTGTTGATTAGTTGACATTCATTTTATTAAGAATTCCGCTGAAGTTTTTTTATGTAATTGATAGATCATATGGAATGGTTTTTATGGTTTGGCTACATCCATTGGTTGGATCCAAAGGTTATTCCCTGTATATCCTTGAGATTGCATATCTCGGATTCGGGGCGTGACATAGTGATACATGAAAGATGGTTCATATCAAACATATGATGTATGCATGTGATGTGATCACCCCCGGGTCGGTGGACCCTAGGTAGATCGAGTAAATGAAGTCCCCATCATCCATTGAGTTAGGTGTGAATGGTCACCCATTGGTTTATCAATTTATTTTAAATTAAACCAAAATGTGAATTTGAAGGTGGTTTGACCAGGAATTATATAAGGAGGTTTATTTGAGTGAATGGGATTTGTTAGGCACCCGTTCTCTCTCGGTTCAACCGTCGGTTCAAAGCATTTTTGGCCAATTTAAAGAAAATCTAAGAAATATGCTAAAATAAAATAAAAAATTTGGAAAATTCTATAATGAGTTTAAGATTGAGAAAAATCCTAAACTAATCTAAAATTATAAAATAAAATCTGAAAATTCATAAAAAATCCTAAAGAACAAAATTATGAAAAATTATAAAAATATGAATATATGTGCATCCAAATTTTTCTAAAATTATAGAAAACCTATAAAAAAAAATAGGATTTATAAAAATAAATAAAGGAACAACCTATAAAAAATTCATATGGTTCAACATTGTTAAAGCTTTTGAAAGGAATTGAAGACCTTGTAGAGAAGGAAGAAGAGTTTAAGGAGAGGAAGAAGATGCAGAGAAAGAAAAGACGAAGAGGCAATGAGGAAAAATGGATAAGAGCTGAGTGGGAAAGATTTATAGCTGATTTAACTAAATCAACCTCTTCCCAAGAAATGAAACACCAGTGATCGATTTCTCTCTTGCTCACCAACCACTTTCTTCCTGGAATCATTGCTTGAGCCTTGGACGCTCTTCCAACTTGTATGTGGTTCACAACCGTTGAAACAAGCCCCTCTGGTCACCAATCAATCCGATTAAAGGATCTATTGCTCTCAGCCTCAGACAGATCTTCACTGCCCTCTTCGATAAGCTTCTCTCAATCCAATCGGTCCTTAGTCCAGCCTGCCAATGGGTCATGGCCGCTGAGATAACCATTGTTGGTTCATCAGTCTTCTTTCTACTTTTCTTTTATTTGTTTGTTTTTATTGTATTAATCATCAATATCTCTGATTTTCAGTTATGAATATATTCTTGGTTGAAAACAAGATCTTTGATATTAAATTTAACTTATGTTTCTAATTAGTATTATATTTACATTATCTAAAGGATCAGATGAACTCATCACAAAGGAGGAATCCCAGCCTTTGTCAATTGCCTAAGTCGGAAGCATATCTGGTAATTGATCACACTACCGATTGTCCAAAAAACTTGATTTAGTTGGTGTGAATCGATGCTTGAGATCAAAAGCTGATTCGCTTGCATACATCACACAATTACTACACATGTACCACATGCAAGCTGGAGGGACGACCGAGGAATTTAGTGGGAATAAGTGGTATGGTTCTTTGTGAATGGATCAAATAGTCTGATACCCATATTGAGAATGATCATTATTTTTTAAAAAAAAATAGAAAAGAGAGAATGACCAAGGGTCAGTGCTATAATTTAGAGAAACTGATGGTGTGTTGTTAAGGTTTGCATGTATCCGACACTTCTTGCACCTCTTTAACAAAATCAAAATAATTTTGTTCCACTCTAGACTAGTAATAACCTTGACAAATGGTCTTTGTGGCTAGCATCTGGCTACTAGCATGTCCTCCACAATGCTCTTATAAGTCATAATGTATAGGTTTCATTTTTGTTGTAACGTCTAAGGAAAATTCCGTCAAAAGATTGTAAAGATTATATTTTACTTTGAAGTATCTTCTAAGAGATCCTAGATTTCTCTTCTTCTATCATGGTAGTGTTGGTCCAAAAAGTGACCAAATTGCTTCCCGGTCGGTTTGTTCTTGATGTTTCACTCTCAGTCGTGTGGCCGAAGTGAGTGTGGGCGTGTCAGAACTCTTAAGAGTTCACCTGATAGACAGGTTGTGTTAGTTAAACTGCGTAAGTTAATTAACAAAGTAAATCGGTCAATGTATGACCGATTATGAATCAGACGATTATGTGGCTTCCAATCTTGAAGGATCAATGACTTATCCAGAGAAACTGATTTTACACTATCAACATCACTTTTATATAAAAATTAGAACTAAATGTTAGCATACAACCTAGAAGGTAAACCTTCTAACTTGGAAAGACGAAATTTAAAGTAAAGAATATACAAAAAACCTTCGGCAGGTCCTTGGGCTCCGATTGTGGGACATGATTAACCTACTTCATGGGTGCACAGCTCGGCATGCAAGGCAATGATAAGAGGGGCTTTGAAGAACGTCTGACTGGGATTCCTTCGTGATCGACTAGCTCGGGTGATGACATAGGTGCAGCAGTATCCTTGCAGAAAAGTTAACCTAATGATCATTGGGGATCAGGGATAAAGCTAAGTGTAGCTGTTGCGTTGATATGCTTAAGGGACCTTTTTCGTTCTGGTCAAGTCTCTTCTTATAGGCTTCCATTATAACCATTCTGCAATTGATTGATAATGAGGAGCCTTCTTCTTTCCTTGTCGACACCTGGCCCACTCCTTTACTTCTTGCTTATAGCACGTTCTTCCTTCACTAACAAATTGATCTCACGCTGGCCTACTGGCCTGTACTTTATTTTCAGGCCTATATTACCTTATTGGGCCAAATCCCACTTCTCTCTTACTGCTTGGCCCATACGGTCTTAGAGGCCTGTGTGGTCTGGCCGGTTTTAGGCACTCTAAATTCGTCCTAAACATTGCCCCCTTCTTTTGTCTTTTCAAAAGTTATTTTGAACTGAAAAGAGAATCCTCTTGGATTTGAGATACCTTGGAAAACGACGATCATCATTATCCCTTAAAATCTATCTTTTCAAATTTTAATCTGCAAAAAATCACCTCATCCCCTGGTGTCCTTCCTTTGTCTTCTTTTGGAGCTTTTTCTTTGACTCATCAATGGCGTTCAGTTCTGCTTCAGCTTTTTCTCTTTCTTCTCTAGTCGATCAACGGATAATCCTTTCTGACGAGGATTCTGCAGCCGTTGGCCCATCTTTTTCTGAAATCAATCATTCCTTAGCTTCTGCTTTACAGCTCGTCTTCCCAAGGTACTTTGGTGAAAGCTTCTTGGTTGACGCTCCTTTTCTTGACTGGCAGGCATGGACTGCCAAAAGCTAATGCGGAATGGGTCGCTTGGATCGACTGACTTTCGCCATTCTTTTCTAATCATTGGAAATCTATAGGCGTTTTCGAACTTATCCAGTATTCCCGGTATGAACTTTCCATGTCTCACAACATGCTTGCTACCCTTGTTTGCTTTTGGTCTCGCTCCACCAACAGTTTTCACCTCCCTTGTGGTCCTATGGGGCCGACCATTTTAGATGTTTGCGTACTCACCGGTTTGCCTCCCATTGATGAATCGATTGACGAAAATCTTCCTGCTTCCAATATCCTTTTTGATAATACCAATGCAAGAGTCGCGTATGGTACCTTCATGAATAGGGAAAAGAAAAAATCTTCCCCTCCTGACATTCAAGAACATTGTTCCTTCTTGTTAATGTTCCTTTGCCGTACTCTCTGCGTCGCTTCCGGTCAATTGAAAAAAGAATATACTCGGGTTGCTTGTGGCCTGGCCAACAGCCGGTCCCTTGCCTTGGCCCCGTTCTATCTTTCACAGGTCTAACAAAGTCTGTTTAGTTTTACCAGTAAGAATCTTTCCTCCGTGGGAGGTTCTCTATGGCTCCTCCAGTTATGGGTCTGGGAATACTTTCCTGGATTTTTCTCCCATCCTGCTATGTCTCCCATGTCCAGTCTTCTTTTCCGTGGCCATCGTTGGCTAAATGCGAGTCCTATTTCTCATTCTTTTGTAGAATCTTTCAATTCTTCTTTAGCATTCCTCATGATAGGTTTGATATACTGTTTCTCCCCTTCCCGATTGATTTCGGTCAATAAGAATTCCTCAATCTCTCTCTTTTTGAAGGTTCAGATGATCCCTCGGCCGTTACTAAAAGGAATCAGATTTGGGCTTCTTATCTGATCTTCCAGGATTTACACTTTGGCTCTTTGGAGGAGGGTACTCCTGAGTCCTGACCGCAATCTTAGGGTTGAGATTTACCTCCCCAACTTATTAGCTTGGCAATTTGGGTATGCCCAAATCATTCCTGCCCCTGCTCTCACTTCATGGAATCGGCCACCATAACTTCACACTGTTATATCTCAATCGAAGGAAATCAGTCGTGTCAGCCATAACTTTGATCGTTCAGCCGCAGACTTCTATATTTCATATTGTCCAAATCATCTGACATCTTCTTTCACCTTTCGCACCTGGTGGATCTGGTATTTTAGCTCCGCTTTTGCTTCGCCTCTAACAATTTACTTGTCTCGATTGAATCCTCCTACTGAAATAGCCCCATCACTTCCCATCGATCCACTTGAAGCTACCAAAAGGAAAACTTCAAAGAAAAATGAGAAAGCCATTGCCTCTGTTCCCTTCGAACACCCTCTGAAAACCAAGTCAGGTAATGTTTTTTGACCATGAAGTCTGTTATCCTATTTGAAAATTATTATGGGTTTAAATGGAATCTTGCTGATTCCCCCGAGCTCTTAAAAAGCAAAATGGACCAGGCGCTCGCCGAGAAATCAGTTGTCCATGATGAACCCTGTCTGTGTGCCTGGATTTCGGCCAGGTCTGACTCTTTTGGGGTATTTGAATTAGATATGGTCCAGTATTTTACACCACTTCTAGAGCCACTTCCAATCCTTGACTCGGCCTTGGGTATGGCCGAACCCCTGTCATCCCTCTACCAACAAACAGAACCAGTCAGTTTCAGTGGCATGTTCGACCGTGAAGAGTCTTTGGCAACTGGCATGACTTTGGCCTTATCGTTAGCTAAAATTCCAATTGCTATTCTTAACATGATCATTAATAATTGCTTTGGTCTTTTTGTCTTTTCTAAATGTAAGTCCATGACTTTAATTGTCCTTGCAGCACGTGCCTTGCCGCTACCGTCTGAAGATTTATCCTTTTGATACTGTTGGTACTTCTGACTCTCTACCCCCTCGTTCTCATGAAACTTTTGTTGAATCTCATTCTGTGAAAATTCCTGGTTCTGCTTTGCCTGCACTTCCTGCCGATTTTGATTCTTATCTTAAATCGGGGGATGACTTTCTGCGAGTGTCACGCCCTGAACCCGTAACCCGGATCCCTAGGTGGGATGACACGAATCACGAGGCGCAACCTTCGGGATCCATTTCTGGACCGCGGATTAGCATATCATAACCAAAGATAAAATGAAATAAACTAACTTTATTCATTCAACAGAGTCCGGAAGCAAAACTAAAATCAAATAAAAGACTAACTACTGGCACTCAGCTGGGCCATTATTACATCTATCATCAAAATTCAATAAATAAAACATCTGGTCTGTAAACAAAATAAAGTACTAATAAAAGAAATGAACTGCAACAGTCTACACTCAAGACGCGCCGCCACCTCAACCACGAGCTCAACCTACAACATAAGTAAGTTGTTGAGCATGAAATGCCCAGTGATAGTACTAAACCGTCTTACTATAATCATAATCTCATATACAAAATCAACTCAAGATAAACCCATTCAAATAAATATAAACGAAGAGCAATGTTCAGTTATGATAGATGATGTAATGAATGTCATTTAAATGCTCAAATGGTATGCTCACACAAGGAATACATATGGATTAGATGCAGTGCCTATGTTTTCTTAGTTGGTTAAGTGTCCCTCAATCTCCAAGTGAAATCATCGTGAAACACAGTATTCGGGGAACCATCTCCAGGAGCAGCCGGATGCCCCTCTCTTCGTTTGTAAAGGGACCAACCCATGGTACGAAGAACACCATAATAAACTATTTACGAGTGTACGATACTCGAGGTCAGTGAACCTGTATAGGCCT
>JAUPMG010251026.1:0-22001 GCA_031762675.1 Pachysandra terminalis
TAATCATTATTAATGTACTGATTAGTAAAGGGTTAATTAAACTAATCACCTAATTAAGTGATATAAGTTTATATAGAAGAAATTAAACTAATTAAACCTGGAGAAAACAGTAAAGGAATTTCAGAAAAGAAAGGAGAAGAAGAAAAAGAAGAAGAAGAGGAAGAAAAAAGAGCTAGGGAAAGGAAAATCAGAGGAAAAGTAAGGGGATTGAGGAGAGCAAAGGGAAATTTGAGGAGAGGTGTAGCAGAAGAATTCAGAGGTTCTGAGATTGGTGTGGAGCTAAGGAAAGAGGTTTAGTAGAAGAAAAGGAGGTGTGTATGTGCTAAAACAATGCTTAAGGTAAGTAATAACCATGACGGTTTTTGTATTACCTCCATGATTTAAGAGATTTCATATACCATGTATGAGATTTCAGAAAAACGTATACTTGTGTAACAACTGATATCTATAAAATTGATGTTAGTTTAGTTATTTCAGATTTAGTTTCAAGTATAATAGATTTTACTCGTATAAATGGATATAGGTTAAATATTAAAGGAAAATATGTGATTAAATATGGTTGGGAAAACATGTTGACTATAGAAATTCTGCAGAGTTCGGTTTGCCGATGACTACAGTTTTACAGCATATTAAAACATTTGAGTTCTGATTTAATTGGGTGGTTTTCTACGGTTTCTAATTAAATGGCTTAAGAGGTATCAAAGGAAGGTTTTTCATATGGTTTTACGTTAAATTGGTCATCTTATTTTGATACCAAAGTATATGTATGTATGAAAATTTATGAGAAAACATGCAAATGAAATAGCAACTGATCTGTTATGACAGCACTGGTTATGATATGTTATGACCAAGGTTTTAAGTTTCGATGTCGCCCGAAATTTCGCCCAGGGGGAAATGGCGAAATTTCGCCAGATTTCGCCAATATTTCTGCGAAATCTGGCGAAATCTGGGAAATGGCGATATTTCGGCGGCATGCCACCGAAATTTAAAACCATGGTTATGACTAAAAAGGACATGACTGACTAAATGACATGACTGAAATGGAAAGAGGATCAACTATATATTTGTGTCTGAATGTCATTTTATGTGTTTCTACTGGGATGCGACTACTGGCTGGCATGCATACGCGACTAACTGGGTCCTTGTAAAAGTGATCATTGGGACCCATCTGATCAATGAGTTCACATACTAGCTCTTTATGAGCGTACTGACTGTACTGGCTCTTAATGTGATACAGACATGTTACAGTGAGCCGCTAGGCCAGTAAGTCTAACTTGTAAGCTGACTATCACATGAGGATGGCATCACTGCGTCCATGCCCTTAACTATAGAGTAGCCCAGACAGCTATAGGATTGTTCTGGATATTTTTTTTTTATCGGTAAAAGTATCTATTATGTATATGTATTAATGGTAATTACTATACATAGTGTGTGTGTGTGTGTGTGGGTATACATCAATCCCCCCAACAATAAAACATTTCTCTAAGACAAAGAATCCCAATACAAACCTCAATTACAATCAAATTCAGATTGATTGATCCCCCCAAATTCTGTGTATGAGGTTGACCAAAAAAAGAGCAATGAGAAGGTACTATCAATAAGCTTATGAACATCCTTTTCCAACCCTTCAAATATTCTCTAATGTCTCTCACACCAGACAGCCCAAGAAATAGCTGTCGGGCACAAGTTCCACAAAATGTGGCTTCTTCTCCTACCTCTCCTCATATTCCTCCATCCCCAACTGGTTAAAGCTGAATTGAACTGGTAGCATTGTTTTCAATGTCGTTGACATGTTGTGACATGTCGACCATTTTGGAACTTGCGACACAAAATCCATGGGAAGTCGCGACATGTCGCGATATGAGGGAAAAACTATTTTTTTTTTAAAAAAAAAACCCTATAAAATTATGAAAACAGATATTTCTTTCCCTCGATGTCGCGAAATGTCACGACATGTCTCAATTCTTAACAGTTTGTAACATGTCTTGCGACATTGACATTGCAAACCTTGACTGGTAGTGCATCACCCATGCAATACAAAACCTTCTATATATGGACTTCTAGATCTTCCTGGTCACCTCACAATGAAGAAGAAGATGTGAGATTGTTTCCTCCTCCTTTTTGCAAAGACAGCATCTTAAAGCCATTGACCACCCTCTCCTCTTAAGGTTGTCACACGTTAGAATTCTATTAAGTTCAGCAGCCCAAAGAAAGAAAGAAACATTTGACGGGATACCGGCAAACCAAATCAACTTCCAAGGACCAACAACTTTTTCTTCCTCGGTTACAGTAATATACATGGAATTAACTGAAAAAGACCCTTCCTGTCCCTATTTCCACGCTCTAGTATCTATACCTTCACTATCCCTTTGTCTTGATAACAATCTCCATCAGAATAGCCACCTATTCCACTTCCCAGTCCAAAACATTTCTTCTTAACTTAAGATTCCACTCCCATTCCTCACTTTCTGAGTTTAAATGGTCCTTAATCCAATCATTCAGACTTAATGCCAAGGCTGCCACCCCCAGAAAACCTACAAACAAAGGTTCTTCACCACACCAAACATCTTTCCAGAACTTCACTCTATCTCCTCTTCCAATGTTAAACCTCACCCCTTTGTAAAACACTTCTGAAACTGAGCATATGGCTTTCCAAAGACCCACCCCATAGAGGGCCTTACATGGTCTTCCAACCCCCTTCTTCCACTCCGTATTTGGCACTTACTAACTCTCACCATAAAGAGCCTTCCTCTTTTCCGAATGTCCACAACCACTTAGCCAAAAGAGCCATATTGAATTTCGTAACTCTTTAAGCCCAAACCCCCATTCTCTTTCCTCAACCAAACTTGAGAAAATTTCACTAAGCGATATTTCTGTTGTTCCACATAGCCTTTCCATAAGAAATCTCCTTGAAGCTTTTCTAATCTCCTTGCCACTGATGTAGGAATCTTCACAATCGACATAAAGTAAGTTGGTAAACATGACAAGGAGCACTTAATAAGCGTAGGCTTCCTCTATAAGACAAATACCTAGTCTTCCATGTAGCCAACTTCTTTTCTGTTCTTTCAATAACGTTATTCCACACGTTCCTGCCTTGTAGGACTCCCCCAAGGGTAAACCCAGATAATAAGTTGGAAAATTTCCAAACTTGCAGCCCAGCCACTTCACTAAGTTATTCAGATTTCCGGTGTCTCTGACTCCAAGCAACTCAGATTTCGCTGAGTTAATATGCAGTCCGATATCGCTTCGAAGCACAGCAATAAACATCTCAAGATCTTCAAATCTGATTGCTTCTTCCTGCAGAAAATCAGTGTGACATCGGCGAATTGTAAGTGTGTTAAACTCGAATCCGAATCCTTCACCCTAACACCTTGGATCAACCCCTCATCTTCAGCCCTCTTAATCATTTTACCCAAACATTCTGCTATCAAAATGAACAAAAACGGGGAGAGCGGATTTCCTTGTCTAAGACCTTTGCGTGACTTGAAAAAACCCACTGAAGATCCATTCACCAAGACTGAAATGGATACTGTTGAAATACAGCTTCCAATCCAACTAACCCACTTCACACCAAAACCCATTCTTAACCGTACACCTTTTCCATATCCACCTTGCAAACAAGTGCACTCTTCTTTGCCTTTAAAACTGAGTCTATGCATTCATTAGCTACTAACACTCCATCCAAAATCTGACTACCACCCACAAACGCACTTTGAGTATTGGAAATAACCTTTCCCACAACCAACTTTAATCTATTCGCAAGCACCTTGGCAATAATCTTGTAAAGACTTCCCACCAAGCTGATCGGGCGGAAGTCTCTAATACCCGTAGCACCTTCCTTCTTAGGTAAGAGAACAAAGAAAGTCGCATTAGCACTATCTTCAAATCTGCCCTTATTGAAGAGCTCCAAGAAAACCTTCATAATCCCCTCCTTCACCACATCCCAACACTTTTTGTAGAACTCAATGATGAACCCGACCGGCCCCGGTGCCATGTCTCCACTCATCCCCTTAATAGCCTCCAACACCTCATTCTCTGTGAACTCCATTTCTAATCCTTCCGCCACGGGAGGAGGTAAGCTATCAAAATCTAATCCTTCTAACTTAGGTTTGTAGCTCACATCTTCTTGGAAGATAGACATGTAGTAATTTTCTATTGCCTCATTTCTCTTCCCCTCCTCTTCCACTATCTCCCCTTTCACTTCAATCCATTTAATTGTATTAACCTTATTCCTCGCATTTGCCATCTTATGAAAGAACTTTGTGTTTTTATCACCTTCTTTCAACCATAAAGCTCTAGACTTTTGTCTCCAACAGATTTCTTCCATCCTAGCCACCTTGATCAATTCCTTTTTCAAATTTTCTCTCTATTCTTTCCAACTTTCCCATATCCCCTTTATCCTCCAAAACATCTAGTTGTCTAATCTTGTCCATAAGAGAACCCATACGACTTTCCACTCTTCCCAATTTTTCTTTGTTCCATTTCTTCAGTTCACCCTTTAACAGTTTCAGTTTTCTGCAAAATATGTAACAAGGAGAACCGGAAACATTGAAGTTCTTCCACCACTCTTTGACTATGTCCACAAAATTCTCTTCCTCCAGCCACATATTCTCGAACCGGAACGGGCACTTCCTCGTAATTTTATCCTCACAAATTAACATAATAGGAGTATGGTCAGAAGTAGGTTTAGGTAGTGAGGTAGCTTGCACATTAGCGTGCACTTCTTCCCATTTGATGGACATTAAAAATCTGTCTAACTTGGAACAAATCAGATTTTCCTGGTTATTAGTCCAAGTAAAATCCACACCTATTAGAGGTATCTCAATCAAAGCATTATGATCAATAAAGTCTGTGAACACTAGCATCTGATTACTCAACCTGGGGCACCCCGTTCTCTCAGAACAGAATCTGATAGTGTTGAAATCACCTCCAATACTCCACGGGATATCCCACCCTCTTCTATGATTCTCCAGCTCTAACCACAAGTTCTTCAACATGGAATGGTCATTTGGACCGTACACATTGGATAGCATCCTGATCCCTCCTCCATTATCTCCTTTCTCCAGAAGAACCACAGAAACAGCAAACTCCCCTACATTAGAATATAATATTTTAAACATATCATCTTTCCCCGCCAACAGAATACCCCCTGAAGCACCAACCACAGGTTTATGAACCTGTGAAATATTCCTTCTCCCCCAAAGTTGATATAATAACTCTAAAGTCACCTTCTCTAATTTAATTTCCTGAAACATAATAATATCTGGTTTCCACTACTTTAGAGACATTTTAATGACCTTCCTCATTTCGAAGCCCCTCGACCTTCTTCTTTTCAAAGTCCCCCGCACCCCTAACATTCCATGAAAGGATCTTCAAATTCATCTAAATTCCAGAAAGCCCCCAAGACTTTCAACCTTCCCCTTCTTCCTATCCAATTTTTTTCTCCCCATACTAGTCTTCTCCTTCACGCTCCAACTCAGTCTATTTAATTCCTTCTTCATTTTTTTATTTTTCACATTGTTCTCTCTGTTCCTTAACTCAATAGAAGTAAGCAGAGCCATAGCTTCTTCCTAGAATCCCTCCCAAGATACTCCAATAAATTCCCCGAAATGCAAAATTTTGTTAAGTACCAACTCTAATATTTCTGATTCATTCATCATATTAGATTCTTCAGCAAATTCAGCCAAGAGGTCTTTAACTTCACAGACTGCCAGACCCATGTTAGTGGTAGCATAACAGCTAGCCAAAGAAGTTGTATCTAAGATTTGGTCTGGCATTCCTACCTCGCTCCAAACCTCGCAGTCCCCTGCCAAAGTCACCACCTTGTTGTTCGCCACAAGACTTGGGGTACAGCCTTCAGAGATGACTATGGCATCCACTAGTATCTCGTTTCTTTCTCCAATTGAATTAGATTTAGAAACATCAATTCCTGGTATCCCACTCAGAGACTCCAGCTTAGAACCACTGGACAACAAGATCTCCCCTTCCTTCTCCTCACTCTCCCTATCGACAGCTATCACCCGTTCTAATGGCAAATAAGAACGACACAAAGTTGCATATCCTAGCTCTGCAACAGTTGCCTTACCATTCTCAAGTTCCTTCAAAGAGCTACTGCCTTTTGGAATAGAGATCACTTCCCCGTCTGCCCAGGACGAATATGCTAACTCCACAAGCCAGTACTGCACGTCTCCCTCTTCACACCTATTGCTACACTTTCTGAACTTAGAAATTCCGAGAGTCCAATGAGGGCTCTCGAGAGTTCGAGAGATGTACTCCAAGGAAAGGGAGAGAAGTGGAGAAGCTTTAGAGACCGAAGGAACCTTTCCGGGACAGATCTGGAGCTTCGAAGGAGATGATCTCCTTCTAGAGAAAACCCTAATCACATCTCTACTACCCTTCGAATCCACCTTGGCGTTGTTTTACTAGCTTCCTCAATAGTTGCCCCATAGCAAATGACCACCGTTTTCCACACTGGATCGAAAACAGAAGAACCCCCTACCTTGTTGTACATCTCGTCAGAATCGATCAACTCCCGATCCATCACCACGGTCTCTCCACTATCATCTAGAGAGGGGGCAATGCTTTGTTGAAGTGAACCTGCAAAACAGTCACCCACTTCATAATGTGAATTGGGCCCTGCAAAAAAGAGATCCACACCTTCACCTCCCTTCTCCTTGCATGGATCCATAGCAGAATGAAACCCAGTCCCAAAATCCCTATTTCCGCTACAGTCTTACCTTTTGGGCCAAGCATTTGGGCCTCCTAAGGTCTGTAAAAAACCTTACCAGGCCCATTGGATCCACTAACAACACTGTCAGTCCACCGCTGCCCAAGCCCGGCGTTGTGGCGCCACTCTTTTTTGTTTCAAAATTTGAAAGCAAGTTAGTACGTGCCCCACCCTTTTGTCCTTTCTGACAAGGAACATCCTCCCTCTTGTTCACGTGACTCCTCCAGTTAGCCCCACCTGCCCGTACATCGTCTTCAACCTTTCTCCCACCCAAATTTCCAGCATGTTCCTCCATACCCACAAAACTGGAATTCCTCCTCGAATCGGTAGGAAATACAATTCTCCTGCGAATCGGCTTCTCCTCCAACCACATCGCACATTGAAATCTTTCGTTGCGGTATCTCAGAGTAATCGTGTGTCTTCACTTCTTCCACGGAGGTTTTCTCACCTGCAACCGAATCCACTGAAGCTCGGTTCTATTCTCTGACGCTTCATCTGAACGGACGTAACCACCGCAGAGTTCTCCTAAAGTTCTGAAAACGCTATCCAACCATAGATGAAGAGGAACTCCTACCACCTCACCCAATTACGATCATCCTTCTCACCATCCACCTCACAACCAGACCTTGTGTTCCACCAGTCCAGAAACAGAAAATAAGGACCCAAGTATCTGTGGCCCTTCTCCAATATCGCGCCCGCCTCCTCCTTCGTCAGAAACATAAACAGAAACAGGCAAGCGGATAAAACATCCACTTCAACATCCTCGCACCCTATCCACTCCTTCACCCAATCCCTCACCTTACAGATCGGAGGTGTCTCCCCTTCAAATCTCCCAACCAGACACCTTTCTAGAATCAGAAGATTGTTGGACAGGTCAAGATTGTCACACATCACCGTGACATCAGAACTCCAGTTCAAATCCACTTTTGAAACGTGACCTGGTACTCTGCTCACCTTCTCCTTGTTACCTTCCTTATCAACACAGTCTTCTTCTGCAACACCTCCAATCTCCTTCGAGAAAACAGAAGCTGTCAGATCCTTTGCAATAAGGGTATCCTTCTACCTGCCAGCAATGAAATCCTGACTACAAACTCCAATTCTCCGCACCAGACATTGTAGCAAATCCTTCCAGCCACTACCTTCAACGCCCTCTGGGAAGCAAATACTACAATATTTTCCGCTTCCAATAATGTCTAATAGCTTGATAAATCTATCTTTAGAATTTCCCCTGACCTCCAACACTAACACCGAAAACGCAGTTCTCCTAGAGCCAATCACAAACTGCTCTCTTCCCCCTTTCAGACTCTTCTCGATATCCTAAACAGTCCAGCTACAATCTTCCTAATGCAATGTACACAGCCCTCTCCTTAAACCTCTCGGTGATCATCACTGCATCTCTACCTTTGATCCTTCTACTCATGAAGATGAATCCCCTCAATTCCACCCTTAGTGTTGTCATCTTCAGCAAATTGAAGTTCAATTGTGATATAAGGAATAAAAAACTGACCTGCTTGTATCTTTTCCTTGATGAAAAGATGGTATCTTTTCTGGATATTTTTCACTATCTTTTATAAGTTAAACATGTCTGAACTGCTATTAGTCGTCTAAATTCTAATCTTACTGTGTATCTTTAGTTTTACATATATGGTGTTTTATTACCTAAGGCTAGCCCAATGTTGCGAGGCCCTCCCTAGTGTACCCCAGTAGAGGTGATGATGTTGCATGGCCAAGGATAGCTCATTGTGATGAGGCCCTTACCCTGGTATCTCCCAGTGGGGGTAATGGTTGTTTCAGTTAATTGATTTATTTTTCATATTCTAATGTTTCATGTTTTCATATTCGTTATTGAACAGCAAGTCACATTATCTTACATTGTTTAAGGAACTATTTATTTTGATGCTTCAAAATGCCATGGTTGATTTCTTATTGCGAAAAGCTCATTAAGTTTTTCTATATATATCCCAGTGCATGTGTATACAATGTTTTGCAGGTAATTAATGAAAACTTGATCGTCAGAGTTGTGCAGCGGAAGGTAGTTAGGTCTTTCTAAAGGTTTAGATCCAGAGATGATGTACTTGCATTAATTTTATTTAGATTTAAATTGTAGAACAGTGTAACATTGTAGATTTTAATGTATATAATTGTATAATTGTTGTAATAAATTATGTTGTGCATCTAATGTCTATTTTCCTTGTGGAGATGATGATTGTTCTTCGAATCCCATACCGGATTTGTTGGGTGCGGAATTCGGGGCGCAACAAAAGGGCCTTGGATCCACGAGTTTATTGTGGATTCTATAGCATCATCAACTATAATTCAGATAACCTAAGGTCCCTCAGCAACTCGTCCCGAAAGTGGAAGTCTACAGAGGGTTGAGCTTCGGCTAACCGAAGCCAACCTTCAGTTAACCGAGTAAGAGCTTCGACAAGCCAAGCCTCTCCTTTAGCAAACCAGAGACCATAAAACCTTGTCGTCAAACTAGCCGTTGGAAGGTCATCTAGCTGAGGACCTCCTTCCTCTAGCCGTTGAAGCACTTTTTTATATAAAAAGCTCACTTAAACGCTAGTTGAGTAGGAGATTCTGGAAGACCTTAAGATCATAGTTATAAGCTTTTATTAGGCTCTTAGAAACACTTCTTCCACTACTCCAATCCTTCAAAAGAAAATCATATTGAGCATTCAAAACTCACTAATGGAGTAACAAGTGAAAACCCTCACCCTTAGGATTTGGATAAATCATAGGTATAGTCTAAACACCTCCTAGAGGTAAGAACCTACTAGACCTTGGTTTGGCACATAATTGGCATATCTTCGGAACCAAGGAGCAAAGGCGAAGGAGGCAAAATCTTGCAGATCGGCTTCAAGCAAAGAACACAACATAGGGCTGTAAACAAGCCAAGCTAGCTCAGCTCGCATGATCTGAGCTTAAGCTCAATATGTAAGCTCGTGAGCCGAACCCGAGCCCAAAAAGAGGCTCATTATTTTAACGAGCTTGAGCCGAGCTTAGGTAGGCTCGGCTCGGTTAAAGCTCGGCTCGGTCTAATATATGACATATAAACTTATATATATTAAATACAAAGCATTTAATAAGTTTAGTGGTGTTGATTGTCTTATATATTAAATACAAAGCATTAAATTAAGTTTAGCTGTTTTTAAATACAAAGTTAGTGGCAGACAAAGCATTAAATAAGTTAGTTGCTTTTAAATACAAAGTTAATGGTAGTCTTATATATTAAATACAAAACATTTAATAAATTTAGCTATTTTTTTTGTTCAGCCTTTCACGAGCCGAGCCTAGCTTTTGCGAGCCGAGCCTGAGCCCAAAAATTACCGAGCCCGAGCCTTGTCCAGATTTTATGAGCTCGAGCCGAGATTTTCCAAGCTCGGCTTAGCTCAGCTCGTTTACAGCCCTAACACAACATAGGCATATTCGTCTTCAAAGAGGGAAGTGTTCATTTTGGTTTATTGTTTTACCTTAAACCCATTGTATGATGGATGTCGGACTGCGTGACCAAACTACCTTAGTAAAATCTTAGAAGGTTTTTCAATTGTCCTAAGTACAAAACTGAATAGTATTTTGGTGAACCAAGGTACAAACCCGAATGAGAGATTTTTGGACTTTGGAGAACCTATGTATAAAACGGAAGTGTACAGGTATGGGGTGCACCGGTAAAACCTCCTTACTGAATTCCAAAAACCAAAGGTTTGGTGCTCTTGGAGTAGACGTACGTCATACGACCGAACCATTATAAATCGTGTATCAATTATCTTTTATACTTTAATATTCAGATTGGCATATTTAGAGATATATGTGCTAGAATAGGAATATCATCATCATCATTAATTAACATACAATCTTATGTACATTATTTGTATATGAACAAACTACAAAGGCATAAAATTTGGAATATCAAATTAGTGGTGCACATAATTAAGGACTAATAATACAAAGGCATAAAATTTTAATTTGTCCTACCCCCCGAATCCTTCTAGGACCAGCTAGCTTGCACTTTACAGTCTTTAACCAAACCTCGTTATTTTAGTGGTTGAAACTATGCCTACTGGAAGGCTAGGATGAAGATCTTTAGATGAAACAGTATGGCAAACTGCCGTGAGAGGTTGGTCCCCTCCGGCTGAAGAAGTGGAGGTCAATGGGATGAAAACCATTCAGACCTTAGATTATCTAAGATGGACTGAAATGCAAAGAAGGCTTGGTGTCGCTGATGCAAAGGTTCTCAATGCCATAACGCATGCCGACTCAACCAAAATAATTTAAGAGAATCGTGCATGTGAGACAGCCAAGCAAGCATCGGACATCCTAGAAATGACCCATGAAGGGACCACTATTGTAAAGAGGTCCAAGCTCCAACTCCTAGCCACCAAATTTGAAAACCTTCATATGGAAATGAAAATTTTAAGGACTTTTATACTAGGTTGAGTGACATTGTAAACTCAATGTGGGGGTTAGGAGAAAGAGTTCCGTAAGCTAAATTAGTTAAGATCACTTCCGGAGAGGTTTACTACTAAAGTAACCTCAATTGAGGAAAGTAGGGACATAGACACCATAAAAGTTGACCTTGTGGGTACCCAACAAACCGTAGAACTTCACTTTGCTTCTAATTAAAAAAAAAAAAAAAACAGTTGCTCTAAGAACGACCAACTCTAAAAAATAAAGATAAGGGAGAATCTGATAATGAGAGCAAAGGAGATGAAGAAATTGCTAAGTTAGCTAAAAACTTCTTCACACATTTAAAGAGCAAAGGAAAAGCAAAAGTAAACAAAAAATCCTCTGATAAAAATCAAGTCAAATCTTCAAAAGGTAAATCAAAGGAAACACAATGCTATAGCTGTGATGGTTATGGCCATATAGCACCAAACTGCCCATCAAAAAGTAAGATTAAAAGTAGGGCAATGACTGCTAAATGGGATGATTCATATGAATCAAAATCTGATGACTCATCAAACCCAGAAGAGGTTGGAAGCCTTAAAACTCTGATGGCTTCTACAGCCTTCACTTTACAAGAAGATTTGGGCCAAATAGGTAAATCTGATTGTGAATCCTCTGGCAATAAAATTGTGTCATTTTTGTGGGAAGATAGCTCATCTAACATTTGAATATAAGATCAAAATCAAAAGCCCACCTTCTTCAAATGAACTGAAAAAGGAAAATTTATTGAAGAAGAGACAAAAAGGAGAACACTTTCATTGTCAAAACAGTAAAATCCAATAAGGAAGAATCTAGAAATAAGAAAAAAGGAGAACTCTTTCATTGTCAAAACAGTAAAATCTAATAAGGAAGAATCTCGACATATGAAGAAGGGCATTCCTAACTTACCTCTTATGACAAACAGAAGGAGAGAATTGATGAACTTAATAAATCTTTTAGAAGTCGAAAAGAGGTAGAGAAGAATAGGAGTGGGAAATCACCTAAGCCCCCTTCTTCAAAAACCGCCAAGTGGATACTAAAGGTATAAAAACACTTAGTGGCATTTACAAACAAAGCTATTTCTCAATTGGTATATTTTTTGTCTATGTTTGTGCTTGGAAACAGATATTGTGTATGTGCTTTTCATAGTAATTTTCTTGAATACAATATCAGTTTTCCCCATTGCTTCATTTCCATGGCACTTAGTAGTTAAATCTTTATGCATGGTTTCATGAAGCCTAGTATGTTTTCCTTATGACCCTATAGTAAAAATTTTATAAAAAAACAATACGTGCTTATAATAAAATCTTTAATGTGTTACGAACTTTTTCTTTGTGTTTTTATAGTAAAATCTTTAAAGGAAAATGTTTTTTATGTCCTTATAAAGTTAAATCTAGAAATATATCCCACCAGAATGTTTTGGTTTTTGCAGCTATATTTGGTACAGGTATTGAAACAAGCACGTTCTCAAAGGGAGCAGTGTCCAATATCTCAGGGGGAGCATGTAAGATCTTGTTTGAGCGTTTTTTTTTATTTGTACTTGGTGTATTTTTTTAAGAAGACATTCATTTGTAATTTCTGGCGTATATCTTTGGGTCTGTAATTGCTTAGAATATGTTTTTGTCACAAAATTGACAAGGGGGGGGATTGTTAGTACCATAGCTAAACCTATCACTCCCTTGGTTTGTCAATTTCGTGACAAATCCATGAAGTTGTCACTGCAAAGCTTTACAATCATATCCAGACCAGAAGCTCGCATCACAGAAGGCCAAGCATCAACAATGTCACACTCATTGTGCCAAGCTATCTCAGGTAAAATAAACCTTAAGACACTAGAAATTAGGCCTAAAACACTTGGTCTTATAGGCAAAATATTAGTGTTTAAAGGGCCTTGGATCCACGATTTTTCTCTGGACTCTACAACCTCTTCGGCTAGCCGAAGATATGCTTCGGCTAACAAAAGGTCCCTTAGCAGCTCTTCCAAAAAGTGGGATTCTACAGAGGTTGAGCTTCGGCTAATCGAGACCAACATTCAGCTAGTCAAGCAAGGGCTTCGGCTAGCCAAGCCTCTCCTTCAGCTAACCAAAGACCATAGAATCTTGTGGTCAAACTATCCGTTGGAAGGTCATCTAGCCGAGGACCTCCTTCGGCTAGCCGAAGGGCTAGCCATTGGAGCACTTTTTCTATATAAAGGGCTTATTTAAAGGCTAGATGAGTAAGGGATTTTGAGAGACCTTAAGATCATAGTTATAAGCTTTTATTAGGCTCTTCGAAACACTTCTTCCACTACTCCAAACCTTCAAAAGAAAATCATATTGAGCATTCAAAACTCACTAATGGAATAAGAACTGAAAACCCTCATATCCTTAGGGTTTGGATTAAATCATAGGTATAGTCTAAATACTTCCTAAAGGTAAGAACCTGCTAGACCTTGGTTGGGCACATAATTGGCATATCTTCGGAACCAAGGAGCTAAGCCGAAGGAGGCAAAATCTTGGAGAAAAACATACCATAGTCATATTCGTCTTCAAAGAGGCAAGTATTCATTTTAGTTTATTGTTTTACCTTAAACCCATTGTACGATGGATATAGGACTGTGACCAAACTACCTTAGTAAAATCTTAGAAGGTTTTTCAGTTGTCCCAACTCCCAAGTACAAAACTGAATAGTATTTCAGTTAACCAAGTTACAAACCCGAAAAAGAGTTTTTCGGAGAACCTATGTATAAAACCGAAGTGTAAGGGTTTGGGGTGTACCTGTAAAACCTCCTTAGTGAATTACAAAGGCCAAAGGTTTGGTGCTCTTGGGAGTGGACGTATGTCATTTGACCAAACCACTATAAATTGTGTCAATTGTCCATTATGCTTTAATATTCATATTTGCATATTTAGAGATATAAATGCTAGAATTGGAATATCATCATCAATTGACATGCACCCTTATTTGCATTATTTGTATATGAACAAACTTGGATTATCAAATCAGTAGTGAACATAATTAAAGACTAATAAACTATAGGCATAAAATGTCAATTAGTCCTATTAACCCAGCGATCCCCCCCCCCCCCCACCACCAGGATCTCCTAGCTTGCACTGTCAGATATCAAGAAGATTTGACAAGACAGCAAGTACTATTTTCAGGGACATATCAGAGTTCTTGGGAGCAAAACAAGACCTGTACGTTGTTAAAACAGGAATGCTTAAGACCAGAATGTAAGTGCAGTAGCCATGACAGCTCATGCAGCCACTCCACATGATTTTCATTTTGGAATCAGGCTCTTATTGCCCAAAAGCATCTGCAAGGGGTACCGCTCTAGCTATTAACACGCGCTTTTGCACTACCAATGCGAAACCCTTCATAAAGAGCACCTCTTTAATTTAAGAAATCAAGCTTGCTGACCTAATAAAGTCTGTTCTTGCCAGTAAACAGCTTTTACCACATTGAAAAAAGATAAATATAGTCTAACCATCCTTTCTTGAAAATGATTGTTGCAAGCTCCTAAATGAACAATGCATGAGATGGAAAGAAATATTTGGGAGATGATGCTTGAGAGTAATGGTATACAGGGAGAGAGAGCTTCTTCATATGATGCTTGAGAGTAAATGCAGAGAGAAAAGAGGGTGGGGGAGGGTCAAGAAGAAGAAGGAGATATTAACAATATGTGAGATACCTGTGTCTCTTATGTGCCTTTCAAAATCGATTTTACAAGCTCCTAAATGAACAATGCATGAGATGGAAAGAAATATTTGGGAGATGGTGCTTGAGAGTAATGGTATACAGGGAGAGAGAGCTTCATCGTATGATGCTTGAGAGTAAATGCAGAGAGAAAAGAGGGGGGTTAAGATGAAGGAGGAGATATTAACAATATGTGAGAAACCTGTGTCTCTTATGTGCCTTTCAAAATCAATTTTGTTATGTATTTTGCTGATAACACTTTATATAAAGAACTCACCTCAGGTTAATCAACTTGATCTATAAATATTTGTCGAATGGATGCATTGGGACTGCCCAAACGATTCTACAGCCACTTAGTTCAAACATACGTTGATGAATGCATGTGTGTGAGTCAATTTCATGACGATTATATGTGATTAATAAGTATACGATTGTAAATCTTTTCCTCTTAGGGTGATCAGTGAAACTTTTATCGATTTAACAATGTGTTGTGCTTCTAAAAATTTCAGCCTTGTGGGTTTATATTTGCTCCACATTATACCATTGATTGCTGTATTATTTTCTGGTTTATACTCGTTCTAGATCTCATTCTTGCTTGCTGGGTCTCTTAATAGGTTCTAGATTTGCTTCAGATTTCGTTATCTTTTGGTGTTTCTTCTATGGGATATTAGAATTGCACCCAAATCAGAATCCATAAGTAGTGCACTGATGAATTTAAGGATGAAATTGATTCAGTCCTAGGCCATGAAATTAGATGTAGAGGCTTGCGCATGCTAAATGGATACATGTTTTTTTTTTATCTTCTTTATTTTACGTACAAAGAGAGATGCAAGTCGGTATATATATAATCTTGTTTAGTTACTGGATTTCCTAACTTGATTCATTTCCTTTTTTACTATTTGTTTTCTAGACTAGATTTTACATAATGATTATTTTGTTTTTATCAGTAACGACGAATTTATTAGAAAAAGAGCGGGGCATAAAAGGTTCCCCAAAGAGGGGAGACCAGAAAAAAAAAACAAAAGAGTACAGAAGGGAGAAAAAAGTAACAATAATCTACAAAAACCACTCCCCCGAAGACCAAGACCCAAATTCCTGGTTTACATAAAAATCACAGTTTCCTGTTGAAAAGAACACAGCCCATTCAACTCCTTAAAACCAAGGTATTAAGAAGAGGGGAACTGGCACCTTATAACCAGCACAGACGAGGCAAAGCCAGGTGATGTGAGACACATTCCAACACACACCCCTGGACCACAACAGCCGGACAGCACCGGACAACAAGCCCAACCAAGCTTTGATACCAAGTTGAAAAGAGCCCAGCCCATTCAACTCCTTAAAACCCAGGTACTAAGGAGAGGGGAACTGGCACCTTATAACCAGCACAAACGGGGCAAAGCCAAGCGATGTGAGACACATTCCAACACCCAGCATCTAATAAGATCACTCAGGCTGAATTCTTTGAACTCCGGCAAAATGCTAACCCATGATGCCACTAGATTAAGAATAGCTTCAATGATCACCCCCAAGCTTCGACTCTTATCTTCAAAGATTCTCATGTTCCTCTCTCCCCAGATACTCCACAAAGTGGCGAAATACACAGTCCTGTACATAATCTGTCCTCTTTTCCCAAGTGAGGGAAAAACCCACTGATCAAGCATGTCCAAGACCGAATGTGTTTCCACCCGTCAACTCCCAAGAGCTTGATAAAGAATCTTCAAATCTGTCTCGCCCACCAGCACCCGATAAATAGATGGTCCACTGTTTCTCCCATACTCAAAACACATTGGACACCCCTGAGGGGACAAAGCCATAAACGGTCTCCTCTTTTGTACCACGTTAGCAGTATTGATCCGATAGAGCAAGGTAGTCCACACAAAAGCTTCGACTCTAGGAGGGGATTTAGCATTCCACAACAAAGACGTGGAGAACTTAGGAGGTGCAAGAAATTGGTCATCACCAAGAATAGACCTGAAAGACTTAGTAGAAAAACTCCCACAAGGCTCAAGACACCACACTCTAGAATCTTTACATAATGACTATTGTGATTAGATTTCAGATATTGCTTGCATTCCGATTTGCTAAGGTTTTCAGATTTAGTAAAAACAATGGTTTTCAAATAGTAAGTTGATAGTATAAGATGTAATTAAAGTTAAAGTCGCTGTTGGTGCTTGGTTCCGATTTCAATTTTCAAGGATGGGTTTTTGATTGTATGAATTGCTATGAGTTTAGTCCAATTCTTAGGAACTGATATGATTTTGAGTTCTACTAAGTTCATGGAGTGTAAGTTAAATGTTTATAATGAACATAAATTTCAGAATTTACATCGAGAAGAATTACTAGGACTTTATAGGTTGCTATTGAGTTTATCCTCTCAAAATATTAGTTAGGTCTGTACAACTCTACAAATTTCGATATATCTATCTTGACAATTGAATTTTGCATGGGTCCCAACTTGTTTTAGTGTATTTGTTTCTTAATAAATAACATATCAAATGGGATTTTATGAGTTTTAAGTAGTCTTTAAGTTATATGTTTAGAATTATGTGTTTACTGATGGGCTATGTTGCACTGTCATAAGTTCGACACTCATTGCAACGCTCAAAATATGAGACCTAGAGTCCATGATGTGGGATTAGCCAGAATAGTTGTGACTTATTTGGAAGTCAAGCTGGCTCATAACTAGTATTATTTACTATACGGGTGTCCTATCAGGTTAGGCCATAGCCGGATTTGATAGTTGATTCCGTGGGTCTGAGCATAGTGTAAAGGATCGTCCGATCCCGAGTTGGATCGTCCGGACCGGGACGATCCCCGAGTTGAAACCAATCTTAAAGTGATACAAAATGTAATGACTCGGTCCGATCCCGATACGGATCGGGCGATCCAACTCGGAATCGGTGAGTCGGATCCTCCGATCCGTCTTGGATCGCCCGAGTTGGGTTTTTTAGAGAGAAATTTATTGATTTCAGATCGTCTCGTCTCGTCCTGTCCGATCCCGAATTGGATCGGCAATCCAACTCGGGATCGGAGAGGGACGATCCCCGAGTTGAATCCGAGATTAAACACTATGGGTTTGAGCCCCAAAAGTGAAAAAAGTTGGGCGATTGAGTCCCATGGATTGAAAGTCAATAGAACTACGATGCATTCATGCAGTGTTGAGATAATAAAGTGGATGCAAGAGGCATTGTTCCTTGCCTTATAATATAGAAATATTCTATCAAGCGGGTATTCATCTATGGTAGCCTGATATGGACAACGTGACAATTGCATTGAAATTGAACTGCATGTTTGCATTTGGCAATGCCTGAATCCATGTGTATGCATGAATTTCATGAATGAATGCATATCATCCTGCATATGTCAATGTCATTGTACGAACTTGAGAACAAGAGATTTCTTAAAATTTCGTGGAGTCTGATAGACCTGTACTTATTGGTATGCATGGTTTTTGGATTCATGCATGATAACAATTTAGGAGATTAGCCTGCTTATTGAGCTGTGACCTCACCCTTATTAATTTTCCAGGAAAGAAGCAAGTTAAGTGATACTTCGTAGACAACTTGCTATGGATGTTGATTAGTCTCATTGTTGATTTGATTTGTTATTTTTCTCTTGGTTTAGATCAACTTATGTAATAGGATTGAGATTGGATATCTATTTATCTCAGTGGTATTGTAATGAAGGAGTGTTTTGGACATCCTGTCCACTCCTTTCACAATTTGGAATTTTATGGATTTGATATCTAGTTCCATCGAAATTAAATAAATTCGTTTTGATACTTCAGTATACTAGGATTATATACAAATTGCAGGGATATTGAGATCAGACTCTAATCATAGGGTCTGGGTCATACCTCGGATTTTGGGCCTATACCGATATGTATACCTTAGAATTTGGGGCGTGAAAAAATGCATGCAAAATTATGTATTCGATGGATTGACATGCATTGTGTAAGGTCTCAAAAATTATAAAAAAGGTAATTGTTTTAATAATAAGGGTATAATGGTAATTTAATAGGATTCTAATATGAACTATATGCTTAAGCACTTCTATACTTACTATGTATTTGAATTTGAATTAAGTTAT
Organism: Pachysandra terminalis; assembly: GCA_031762675.1. Taxonomy (NCBI): domain Eukaryota; kingdom Viridiplantae; phylum Streptophyta; class Magnoliopsida; order Buxales; family Buxaceae; genus Pachysandra; species Pachysandra terminalis. The sequence goes on from JAUPMG010251026.1 coordinate 18,917, forward strand.
TGTATGAGGACTTTATATAATCACACACTATAGCATAATCTATTGTTTGGGCTTAATTAATTAGTAATTGGCTTAGTTAATTATCCTTGGGCTTAATTTAAAGGAATTGGGCCTATTTAATTGTATTGGGTGTAAGTAATTAACTATGGGCTTTAATTAAATTAATTAAGTAGCTTAATGGGCTCAAGTAGTTTCCTTAAGGCCCAAAACAATAAAATAGACTTTAAATACATTAGAAATTCGTATGGAATTAATAAGTGCAAGAAAACATGAGTTTTAGATAAGATAAGAGTCTCTAGTAGTCAAAAATAGAAGTATACTAGTTGTATTAAGACTATAGGTTGTTTCTAACACCTAATATTATAAAAATAAGACTTTTAGGTCAATCTAAATCTAGGAAAACCCAAGAAAACGCGGAGAACCTTTGGGAGAAGAGATCTAGCATCTCTAAACCCTAGAAGCTTAGAAGATCAAGTAAAGAAGAAGAACCAACAATAGGATTCTGCAGTACATGTAAGTTTTACTCTCAATTTCTTGTGTATTTAAGCCAAAACTCATGTTCTAACATGGTGGATCCCTTTGTGAATGATATACATGTATTTCCCCATGAACCTATATAAACCTAATCAATCTAATTCAATATATGAAAGTATGAAGCATCTTTTAATTGAATCTTAGGTTTAGAAGTGTTCTAGACCATGAATCTAAGTCTAATCTTAGGTAAGTGTTAGATGTTGTTTTTGTGTGTTTAAACTATTGGATTTTGTATAGAAATCTATGTTATGATGTGCGGTAAAATCATATGTATGTATGTGTGAAAATTTATGTGTGCTTCATACTCGAAATTCTGGGTTTGCACACCTTCGGTATACCCCTCGACATACCGAAGAGTATGTCGAGATTTTTGGGTAGCTTCGACACAACCCTTCAGCATACCGAAGGGTATGCCGAACTGGTCTTCTGAGAACAGGTAGTTCGGGTTAGTCTGCCGAAATCCCTTCAGCAAACCGAAACTCCTACTGAAGCCACTGTGTGATGTTTTATAGCTCACTGGTTGGTCTGCCGAAGAACTGTCGGCATACCAAACAGTCTACCGAAACCCTCTGAACTGTGAGTCAGTGCCTACTAGTTCACAACACAGGCTCCCAAGCCTAGGCGGTTCTTCATAAAACACCTTGTTTACCTGAATATCATTTAAGTAAATGTCACATTTACTTAAGATATCACATGTAAATAAGGAAATACCCTCCATTTAAATCCAATAAAAATACTTTCAAACCCTAATTCTAATTGAATAAAAAGTCAACTCTCCAGTTCATGAACAAATTTCTGTTTTCTGAATTTTAGCCAAAACCATGATTTCCGAATAGGGACATTTTAGGATACATCTGAGGCCCATGATTTTTATGTTGTATATTGATTAAATACCAAAAATCCGGTAGAGAAAGTCCTATATCCTTGTCTCTAAAAATGTTAAGGTGAAAAGTCAACGTTTTCACACTATTTCCTGTCAAGCTGTGTCCTTTACTTAATGCTTACTAATGAGGTGTAGTATTTGATTCCAAATATGTTAGTTTGACCCTTTTGATTAATAGTTTCATTGTCTCTATTAAGATTGGTTATCATCCATTGATACGTATTATGTGTATGCTAGTTATTAAGCCAAATACATGAATGATAATGATGAATATGCACTATATATGCTTATACGTAATTATAATGGTTATTAATACATAATTGTGTTTATATATACATATACATATGTGCAATATGATAGTTTAGATCATGAGAATGTGTCTCATGTGTTTGCTTGATGAATATGATGTGTGTGAGCATGATATGTTATGTTATGTGAATTGCATTTAGTAATAGAGTATTAATCTACATGAGGGCATTGTGATTTTGATCAAGTCCAATGAGTTTGACTTGACACTGATTCCTTGATGGGGAACTGATATATTATGAGAGGGTATTGTAATGATGAATTACAATATGTGTGAGGTTTGATAGTCCCGGATGGTCTGTTTTATGATATTATATGGGTTGAGGGAATTGATAACCCAATAGACCAATTTCTTGTCTGGTTGGACAAATGCTTGTCTTGTTGGATAAATGACCGAGTGAAATTCTGTTGGTAGATCGTATTTTGGTTATGCTCCATAGGGGAGAGTTACAATTCAAAACTTTTGGGTATCCCGAGGAGCTCTCTAGGTTTGGGATGTAACACATTGCATTGAGGATTTTATTGTTTTTAAGACTTGAAAATCCAAAAACTTAAGGAAACCAAATTTTTCGGGTTATCAACCTAGATATGTATAAGCCATGGATTAGTTTGTATGTGCTAAATATAGGTTAAAGAAATTATGTTCTGTCATAACAGCTTTCATCGGTTGTTATGGCTAGCCATTTTTTCCATATGAAAGAATGATCTTGCCAATCCAGACCGTCCATTTGACATTGGACCCTCTAGATTAGCCATGTGTACAATATTTTAACCTATATAAGCCCCAATAGTCAATGTATTGGATTTTGCCACATGTATTAATGGTCGTCCAATTTTTTAATGTTTCTTAAGTTTTACGAAAAGAAAGACGCCAGTTTTAGATAAGCCCTTTCTACCAGTCTGCGACTAGCAAATGTCTTTGGGGATGAAACTTTCGTATCTGACCTGGGGTTAACCAAATGTACTCGTCGTGAAGTGGGATTCCCCAAATAAGCTTCAACGTGTGAGTAAAGTGTCGCAACAGGTTTCTCTCTCTGGAGAGTTGCACCAGAGAGCCGGGACTCTTAAATTAAGTATATGTTAAGAAATACAAAATGCTAGGGATCTTAATTTAATTATATGTTAGTTAATTTGAAAAACGATGGAAGAATTATAATGGAGATTTTACGTCTTGATGCATAACAAAGCAGAATACAGAGAGATTCATTATTAAAAAAAAACATAGAAAGAGAATGTCGCTGGGATTAAATTCATCTTAATTAACACATCCAAATGAATGATGACTTGATGAATGAGGCAATGAGCAACGAAAAATTCATGTTATAATTGATAGAACCAGTCTCATTAACTAACAAACATAAT
>JAUPMG010251051.1:0-21993 GCA_031762675.1 Pachysandra terminalis
AGGATGACTCGTGAATGCTTCTAAGTATGTTGGACATGGAGATGCAAATCCATGATGTTTGATAATGTGAATGGTTGTGACTATGTGGGACATCCAGGAAACTTATGATGGTATTCAATCGGATTACCCCCGTGTATGGGCGCCTGGATAGTTTCCGTTGATGATCATCATTTGGTTCCTAGTTAATGATGGTGTTTGCGTACTCCATTAGTTAAATTTAATTGAATCATAATGCTAAAGCCTTGCATGTGACTTCGTGGTCAGGATGGCGTGCTTTGACTCAACTCTAGAGTGAGTTGGGAAACTACCTCGAGAGGCAAAGTGAGGGAGAGGACCAGAGATGTCCAATAGGCCTAGAGATAGGGTGAGGACCAGAGATGTCCAATAGACCAAAATGTTTATTTATTTATTGTTAACTGTTAGATGTTATGAATTGGGATGTACTATTGATCGACGAGGCATCTTAGCCCGAAAGGGGCCATAAACTCCTAGAGCGAGTTGTATGATGTTACAGTTCAGCATCGGCGATGTATCCTTAGCCCGAAAGGGGCCAGACTCCTAGAGTGAGTTGCATGGTGTTACAGTTCCGCATCGGCGAGGTATCCATAACCCGAAAGGGGCCATGACTCCTAGAGTGAGTCTCATGGTGTTGCACTTTCGTATCAAGCATAAACATCCAATGATCATAACGGAAGTAGTAGCATGCATATCTTGTGGTTACGATTGTATTGATATTGTGAAAAAATTGAGACTTGACTCTCTTGAGAGTGAGCATGGAGCATTCTGCATCATACTAGTATGTAGCTGTGAGTAGACTATCATGCAAGTTACCAAAACCCAGTATGGATGAGAAAACTGCATAATGTGTTGTATGAAATGTTATGTTTGATTAAATTGTTAGTTAGCCCTATTCAAGGTTGAAATTAATAGACGTTAATGTAGAACTCAGATAACTATAAATGATGACGGTAGAGTTAAGTGTATTCATCAGGCATAATCATAAATGTGAGAAATACATTGATAATCCAGACAATCTCTCATAATAAAATTATGAATTGAATTGCATAAAAACATGTAATGAACTATAACAATAATCATAAGCTGATTCACAAGAGTTAAGAACATCATGACATAGAGATCAAGAACTATTATTTGTTATCATAATCCACTTATATGGTGTTCCATATTTATTACTGGTTTGTGTTTCTGAGTAAGTACCCGGCTATTGTAGGATTACTCGCGGCTTTATAGCTTACCCTCATTGATATATATTTTTTTTCAGGTTGCTGCTTATTCTGATAGATAACTGGCAGGCTTGGGTAGAAGCTCCAGCTTTGTATAGGTTAGCAATGATCCTGGTAAGACATATATAGTATCTACATATTATTTAGATTTGTCTCTCACCTCCTGTGGAGGGGGTGAGAGTCACTTCGCTAGATTCTAATAGGTGACCCCTTAGGGGTATACCCTAGAATCGAGTTGTGACACGGGTCGGGTCAAAAATTGTCAGCTTTAGTTATGTGGAAGTTCATAGTGATCGCAAAGGTGCTACAACCTAGCTGAAATGTCAAAATTATGTTACTTTCCAAAATTTATTGCATTAGGATCCTACATCTATGCCATTATCTTCGTGCAGGTATTTTTCCTAGTCTGCCATGAAGGGCACTGATTTGTTGTCATCTTTAATCTCTAGTCTACCAAGATTCAATTATTGGACTCTTTGCATTTGAAGGTAGAAGGAAGAGAGGTGGCTGTGATGAAGCCTTCACAGAAGCTTGTTTTACAAAGGCTCGTAAGTATCATGAATCCCCTGTCCGAGTAATGTTTAATTATATATTATTATTATTGGATTCAATCTCATCCTTAGTGGACATTGTAGTCAAATTTCTTCGACGATATATTACATGCAATGGGTCGTCCTCTGAATGTTAAGACGTGGGATGTGGAGATTCCGAATGTGCCACAGCAAAAAAAAAGGGTATTTACGGTCGAGTAATTTTTTTTGTTTAGCATTTGGATATCGGCAATTGTCTTTCAATTTCATCAATTTTATTTGGTTAAAGAAATGGATTATCTGATACATTATTATGATTTTATTATTTATTTGTTTTCAATTTTGACTGTGATGCGTACACGTGTTTGTTTATCTGTTTTTGGGATGGTGATGACGTTGAGATGCTAACGAAAAAGGCAAGTAAGAAGTTGTACCAATTTAGTACCTTCACACCCATTGTGTAATTGATTATTATTTTAATTGCAGATCGAGGTCCAATCGATTCGTCGAACCATCACTGCGGAATTGATGCTAAGTCCGCATAATGCCATTTTATACACGAACGGATGATTCCGAATCTCGTTGCACAGAAGGGGAATGACAATCTTGCCTTGTCCTTACATCTCCCAAGAAAATCCTTCATTTATCCGTTATATATGTATTCAGTGGTAATGTGTCGTCGGAAGTTATTAAAAGAAAGGGTTCTCGAGGGTACGAACGATTGGCGTACCTATCGAAGGAGAGAGATAAGCTGTGACAATATAAATACGACGGGGCGGTAAATTTTTCAAGTTACTCCCGTTTGTCTTGCTTCCATGGAGACCGAAGCCATAAGGATATGAAATTGTATCTCCTTTCACGATAACAGTCGTACACAGTTGTTATTTTGGTTTTGTTTTTTGTTTTTTTTTTAGAAGTTTTACACAAATGTAGTAGAAATATATTGATTGTGGAGCCGTATTTTTCGTCAAATCAATACAGCTTTTAATAATTACATTCTTGTAGCTCATTATCAAAAATTGCACAATTCTCTGGTGTGCACCAAAACACGGCTCTTTAGGAGTTTATTATACCTTTAATCGGTTGAGGTTTCACAAGACTATGGCTTTGTATAGAACAATTTGGTAAACACACTATTGTTATATGTTCTATTGGGTGTTAAAATATCCAAATGTTGAGGACATGGTGAGGCACCTTTTTTTGGTGGGAGTACGAGACATTGTATGATTGATGATAGGTTTAATGAATAGTTGTCAGACATTTGAGGAGTGAGGGGTTCCACCATTCAACAAAAAGTTTGTTGTACAATTGGTTGGAATTTGTTTTTGTTGTACAATTGGTTAGAATTTGTGAGACACCCTTTTTTGAGTGAGTTAGGAACATTCTATGGACATTGAATCATTTGGTCACACACATTTAAAGATTGAGGGGTTTCACCCTTGACTATTTGGTGTTTCATAATGTTTTTTACTTGCTGCAACACCTTTGACAAGGGAGTTGGACACATTTTAGGATGATTTGACACACATTAATGGTCTTGGTGAGACACATTCGAAGGGTGATGGGTTCCACCCTTCATTAATGGTTGGGTTGTGCTTGGGTTTAGACGTTTTGAGATAACTTTTTGGAGGGAGTTGAACACATTTTTGTAAGTGGAGATTGGAACCCAATCATCATAAGCATGCCTTAGATGTTTCTGCCCAAATCCTAGAGACGCATCCAACTCCCGCCATTAAGGTGTCTCACCACGTCCAAACACCTATAAAACCCCAACACCCGTAAAGATTTTAACCAAGTCCTCATAAGAGTGCCTTTGTTAGATATTTCTCACCAACCCTCCATTAAGGTGTCTCACACTTCCAAACCCTATACAACCCCAATAGCCTTAAAGATTAGAACCCAGTCCTCATAAGTGTGCCTTCATTAGATGTCTCTACCCAAATCCTAAGACGCGTCCAACTCTCTCGATTAAGGTATCTCACCACGTCCAAACACCCAACCCCAACACCCTTAAAGATTGTAACCAAGTCCTTATAAGTGTGCCTTCGTTAGATATTTCTCACCAACTCCTAGAGGCATCAAACTCTCTCCATTAAGGTGTCTCATCATATCCAAACCCCTATACAAACCCGACCCTTAAAGATTGGAAGCCAGTCACCACAAGTGTGCCTTCTTTAGACGTTTCTCTCCAAATCCTAGAGAGCGTCCAACTCCATCTATTAAGGTGTCGCACCATGTCCATACCACTATACAACCCCAATACCCTTAATGATTGTAACCCAATCCTCATAAGGGTGCCTTCCTTAGATGTTTCTCCCCAAATCCTAGAGACGCATTCAACTCCCTCCATTAAGGTGTCTCACCACATCGACACCCCTATACAACCCCAACACCCTTAAAGATTGGAGCACCCTTTGTCTAAAGAGAGACACACCGAATGGTAGTGGTAGTGGTGTTGGTGTTGGTGGTGGTGGTGGTAGTGGTGGTACTGCTGCTGCTGGTGGCTGTGGTGATGGTGGTTGTGTTTGGGTGGTTTTGGTAGCAAAAGACTTCTTCTCCTTTCATTCTTCTTCATTACTCTCCTGCAACTTTTATTTTTTATTTTAGTTGGTGTGTCCCATGCAAGAAGATGACTTCTTGCAAAAGGCCAAGCAAGTTACAATTTACAAAAATTTAACTTTTTTTGTGGGTGTGGTTCATTCGCGTTTGACGTACAGTACAAAAACAGTGGTTTTTCTGTACCCTAGCTGCACCATGAGTCTTTTTATAATTTAGTAACTTTTTGTATTAGTCATGTCAAAGTGACATGTAAATGTCTTTTTTGTCTTAGTCATGTCAGAGTCACATATAAATGGTTGTTCTGTATTTATTATTGGTGTCTTGTTTTTTGAAACCAACCCACCGAATTGTAAGGTGGTTTTCAGACTTGTAATTGTTATAAATTGAGAAGTAATGTAAGCTCTCAGAGCATAGAGAAATATTTGTGTGAAGTAACCAAAAGGTTTCCTCTTGGTATCTTATGAGCTTATTTCTCCGAGAGGAGTGAGTGAACAAAATATGCCTCTATTGTGATGGAGTTGTAAGCGGGGTTTCACATTAGATGGTGAGATACTGTCGTGAGTTTCTCTGTTCTGAGTCCATATGGAAGAGCAATACAATGCCATCAGCATAGGTGGGTGGTACTATTGTCATTTACATGAAAGTCTAGTCATTCTCAACGGTTTCCCTACTATCCGAGCAACTGGGTTTCATGTTCTCATCCTCATAGGTGATACATATCAAGAGAATAATCAACCAAAGTGGAGAGTGGTCTTTACCTAACTATTGCAGTTAGGATTTCATGCACCTCCTTAGCGAGAGCAACATGTGGTGACCATTAGTTTTCCTAATTTGTATATTAGCTTAAGTACTTATAACTTTTAAGCATAAATATCCCTTATCAATATCCATCTTTGTGCTCATCATATATTATCTTCCGTTGTTATCGCCATTGTAGATACCCCAATTTGCACGAGAGCGGTTTTCTCTTGATCTTTGCAGCTCCTAGAGGCTTGAGCTTGGCTTTTCCTATCTCTCAATCATCTCGGAACCACCCCCAATCATATTGCTAATTTTCTTTGAAAATCCTAAAAATCATGTGAAATGACCAAAATACCTCTGGTAGACTCCATCTGATCCATCCCAATCCTGAATCCATTTTTAAACCTCAAATTCGAATTCCTGAGCCAAAATGCACTCCAATGAGTATAATCTTGGGCAAATTCGAAGTTCATCGAAAAAAATGATAGTTTTGCCCCTAATCCGGTCGCTTGGACCAAACCGTTAAATCCAAGGGTTGAAACATTTTTCCAACATCAAATTTAGATCCCTCGTCGAAACACCTTCGAAACGACTGTGATTTTGTGAAATTCCGAGTTCAGGGGTCGAAGGGTAACTTTTGGTATTTTTAAAATTATCAAAAAATGGCAGAAAAAATAATGGGATAAAAACAATTAATAAAAAACACTTTAGAGAGGAAATTGAAATAAAATAATTGAAAGAATATTTGAGGAATATTTGCCATGTGTCAAATTTCAAGAAATACAAAAGAAATAATTTTAGAAGTTGCCATGTGGCAAATCCCCAAAAAATAGAGTGTTTAAATTCAAACTAAAATGGGGGTTTCTATTCTCAAACAAATCAAAAAGGGTCTCTATTCTCAATTTCTCAAAAGAGAAAGTTCCTAAATCAAAACAAAAGAAAAGAAATTTTCTTAATTCAAATAAAAAGAAAAGAAAGAAATAAAAAAGAATAAAAATGCAAACAAGGGAAGAGGAAGGTCGCAGTAGCTGTTGCGATCAACAGATTTCTAAACTCAAAAAAAAAAAGAGAAGGTTTCTATTTTCAAAATAAAGAAAGGAGAGTTTGGATTTGTATTAAAGAGAGAGAGAGCTCAGCTCTCCCCATTGAGAACTCCTCATCTCCTAGTCTCTTTCGCTCTTCGGCTCTCACTCGCTTTGGTTTTGACTGATCGGAATTCTATCTCGCTCTCTGGTTTTTAGCTGATCCGAAGACCGCTCTATTGGTTTTCTAGTCATCTTCTCCGACCAAATCGCCTTCCATCTGATCTTGCTGCTCCTATCGCACCTCACGCACCACTCACTGCCACATGTGCCTGCTGCTCCCTCATCTCTATGTTCTTCCTCTTTCCCTCTGTGCCGTTGTTGCTGTAGCAGCAGTAGCCATCCCTTATTTCCATATGCGAAAACCGATACCCCCAGCTCTACTTGCATCTGTTCCTCATCCGACCACTGCCATTCCTCAAGTCCGTGGGAGTTCTAAGATAGAGAACATCAATTCGGAATCTCAAGCTCTGTTACAGGTATCATTTGGTATTTTAATATGTTTTTTTATTTTTTTATCTTCATTAGCTGTATAGATTAGTCAAATGAATGCTTAGGCTGTGTTTGAGACTGAGAATTCAGGGTGCAATTGGGGTTGAGAATTGGAATTGGGATTGAGAATTTCAATTCTGTTGTTTGATGGCGTATAAAGAATTGGATTCAAGATTATAGCCCCAATTCCGTGGAATTCGTTTATAAGATAAATTGGGTTTTATAAATTATCACCTGTTCCCTTGTTTTTTGTAATTCTTGGACAAAGAATTACAAGAGCACGACTCTCTCTTCTCCCTTGATCCTGAAAGAAAATAAAGACAATTAAAGTAAAAAAATAAAATAAAATAATAATAGAAGAGAACAGAAGAAAGTAAAAATAAAAATTGAAAAAAATAAAATATAAATTAAAATAAAATCAAAGGAAGATTAAAAATAAAAGAAAATAACAATAACCAAAATTAAAAATGAAAAATAAAAGAAAATAAAAATAATACATAAAAACAAATAAATAAAAAATTTATTAAATTAACATAGAAAATGAAAGTAAAAAAAATAAAGAAAAAAAATAAAGAAAAACAAATAAAAAAAGAAAATAATAAATACACAAAAATAAAAATTAAAAAAATTAAAAATTTTAAAAAAATATAAATATAAAATGTAAAATAAAAATACAATAAAATAAAACAAAGGATAAAATAAAAGAAAATAAAAATATCAATTTCTTTATATTTATTTTTTTCTTTTTAAGTTACTTTCTTTTATTTGAAATTTATTTCTATTATAATTATTATTTTAAAATAAAAATGAAAAAGAAAAAAAAATTAAATTAAATTAAAATAAATTAGTAAAAATTTAAAATAGAAATAAAATAAAATAAAAATAAAAAATTTAATTTAATTTAATTAAAGGAAAAAATAAATTTATTATTATATTTCTTTATTTTCTTTATATTTATATTTATTTTATTTTATTTTTATTTTATTTTAAATTTATTTGAATTATTTTTTTCTTCTATTTTTAATAATATTAGTTTCTTCTATTTTTAATAATATCAGTAGTCTTCGATAAAATTTCTTAACAACTCAGCTTACCAATGCTCATTTGTTTTGAGTCAATCAAACAACATATTTACAATTCTAAGGTTTTCTACTTTAGTGAATTATAACTCCCAGTTTTAGGATTCTGTTGGCCAATTTCAAATCCTTGCATCAAACAAACCCTTAGTGAATTTGTAGTTCTTTGCATGAATAAAGAATTTTTCTCTTAAATAGCGTTTTTTATTTTATTTTTTATCTCTTGTTTATTAGTTTAGAAATGTTATTGGATTGTTTTCATATTTTTCATCTTAGTAATTTAATTTTATTTTCAATGTAGATTCAAAGGTGATTAGAGAATATTAGTTTTAGGATTTTTCTTTACTGTTTTTATTATTTTTGGCCTTTTATGATTTTAGGTTTTTTTTTTATGATTTTGCTGTAATATTAATTTTTACACTTTTAGGATTATATTTATTTTTTAAATTCGTGTTAGTCTTTTTCAAATTTTAATTTTTCTTTATTCTTATTTAACGTATTTTTTTTATCTTTCTCTAAACTGGCCAAATAAATTTGAACTGGGTAACCGGTTAAATCGGGAGAGAACAGGTGTCTACTACCTTCCTATTCCCTTAAATAAACCTCCTTACCCAAATCTGGTTAGACCATCATAAACTTCACATTTGGTTTAATTTTGAAATTAATCGATAAAACCACAGGTGACCATTCACACCCGAACTCAATGAATGGTGGCGACTCCATATTTATCCGATCGACCTAGGGTCCACCCGATCGTGGGGTGATCACAGCTAGCGACTTCACTTGGGATTTGCGGGTTTGAACCATGGTTCACTTTTATTTGGCCAATTTAGATTTTTCTTAGGATTTTTAGTTTATTATTTTTTATTTATCTTCTCTTGATTGGACTTTTAAATTCATATAGGGTTTGTGTGGTTTATTCATATGGCATGGTTGAATTGGTTTAAATTCATATTATGCCTTTATTTAATTGCACTAACATTGACAGGACTTGATTTGGGCTTATGTGATGGCCCCATTCAATTTTTACTGTGGTTGGTTTGATTGGCTTATGATGAATAGACTGATTTAACTTGCTTTAATTTATTCATTAAACTGTGTGGTTTGGCATGCATTATGGTTTGTTGGATTGGCTTATTGCACACACACATTCATGAACAATTGTATAGAACTCCCCCTAACCTAGTGAAAAATTAAACCCGGATATGTGTATAGTCAGCGCGCCAAGGTCGCTCTACCTTGGGAAGAGGGGCTGATAGTATCCACCCAACTGTCTGTTTGCTCCACGGTTCAGGAACCTGTGAAACCACCTATTGAACCCCATATAGATGGATGAATGGTTAGGACACTTTAAGCCAGTCAATTTTCATGCGAGTCCATTATGGATCGGCCCATGGCCCATGTCCATCTCTTGATTTACCCTTAGTTTGGGTCCCCTAGTTGGGCCCATTAGGAAAACTTACCCTTATAGTCTAGGTCCATGACCCAAGATCCAATTCATGCACAAAGAGTCCATACGCATGGGGCTAGGACCCATGTTGCATCTAGGATGGGTACTGTAATGCCCAAACCAACTAAGAAGTATTTAATTGTGTTTAAAACATTAATATAAGATTATCTACCCGTTTGATCTTTGATCGGAGTTAAACCTACCATACGATTGCTATGATGTGAATTATTAGTGTGTATCATGCTTAGTACTATAGTAAGCCCTAGTATGGATAAAATTGTTTAGTTGTTTTAGTATTAGTGTAAGATGAGGGAAGTGTATGGCGGGGATGAATGGGTTAGAAATAGAGGGTTTATATAGAGTAGGGAAAAAGAAGGGTTAAGATTGAAGTGGTTACAATAGAGTGAGGAGTTTGTGACATGTGGCAATTGGAGGATAGAAGGAGAGAGGAAAGGAAAAAGAAGGGCATTTGTGTCTTGAGAAGAAAAGAAGAGAGAGAAAGAGGAAAAGAGGTTGGAGAGCAAAAGAGGAAGAAAAGAGGATAAGTATTGATTTCATGAATCTAATGAGTTGAATCTTGAAATTCTTCACTTTTTACTTCCATTTCAATTTTGATAGCATAATGTGAAATCTTTGGTGATAATTTCATGTAAGAATGGTTTAAATTACTTCTGTGATGTTCTAGAGTGTATGAGACCAAGTGGAAACCATTTGGGTTAGGAAAAACCCTTTATTTTGCCTTGAACGGGAAGTTCGGCGGTCATCTCGGAGCGTCGAACGTTCGCCAAACTTGAATTTCTAGGCCACGAGCAGACACTCCGGCGTGCCGAAGCTCCGTTGAGGTTGAATGCCAACCGAAAAGACCACCGAAGACTTCGGGGTGCCAAAAACAGCATCGGTGGGCCGACTAGGCCGCCAAAAAAGAGAGCACTGGAATCGTCACTGAATCTAAGGGCGGTTCACCCGGGGGGGGGATCGCCGAGATATGCTTCGAGGCGCCGAAGGGAACGCCAAAGAGCTCGCCGAGAAAATGGAATCTGGAATTGTCGCCGAATCTCAGGTGAGTCCGCCGAGTAGGTCGCCGAAGGGTCTTTAGTGCGCCAAGTCTACGCCGAAGACTACCCCGAACTTGTAGATTAGTTTAGGAGGTTGATAGTGATTATAGAATGCTTAAGTAGTATAGGAAAAATAAATACATCTCAATCTCATTCTATGTTATGTGATCCGTTATTGACTTGTATATGATATGGGATTGTATGTGTGTGAATGATGTGATGGATTGTAAGGTGTTTTATTCTTCCGTACAATAACTTGTATGATGAATTCACATGCCATGCTTAGTGCACCCTGTACACCAAGGCATGCATAATGCATAATAACTTAGATGCACATGGTAGGATGCTAGTATGATTCTATCTTAAGTTGGACAAACATGCGTGTGGATTGATGATGCGGGTGACATGGATGAATGTATGTGTTAGTTAGCTTATACTACACTCTGTACACGAAATGTATGAATAGTTAGTGTGCACAGATCCACTTCACACTTCACTGCACAACATGGACTCCAGACCCAAGTAGGTCTAGGAGAATAACCTGGTATTCCAAGACCTCAAGGTAGGGTCTTGTGACGGAACATGAGTGTGATGTGACTATCACATCTGGGGAGGGACCGGCTAAACTGAGTTGAGGGTGTAGCTAACCCAATAGACATGTTCTTAGCCTAAGGGCTCTTGCCAAGGATGAGAAAATATAAGAAATGACCTCTGTAGTTAGGTCAGCTAGTCCTGTTTTCCTGAGGGATACCGCAGGTGGCTGCAAGTCTCGGTCGGAGGGCCACTGATAAAAAATAAGTGAGGGGATTGAGCCTCCTAGGTTGAAAACCCTTAAAACTACGCGATATCCGTAGAATAGCCTTATTTCCATGACCATATCACGGGAGGATGAATTCAGGTTGCTGGGACACCCCGAAGTAGAGGCTGGATCAGGAGGAAACAGATTAGATTGACTCTCTAACAGAGTTTGCATTTGCACAGCATGTAAACTTGTGTTCTAGCTCACCTTGGTGAGTTTCGTGACTTAGGAAGCATTTCATGCATGATAAAAAAATTAATTACCCCATGTATTTGATTGTTTGATTTCCTTCATGAATTAGGATCGAAAGAACTATAAGGGTAAAGAACCTCAGGATAGAAAATTATATTCTTGAAAATAATAGTACTTCCAAGCTTATAGCTTATGCTTTTAGCATTACATTTTTCAGGAGGTTTAGTAAAAGACGCAGTTGAGGAAGATCAAGTTAAGGAAAGCGACGGGTGAGGAGGAAGACGAACTTTATTCGTACGAGTGAATTAGTGTAAAGTCTTGATCATACTCTGATATTTCCATTATGATTCTTTTTTGTTGATACCCGTGTTGGTATCCATTGTAAATTTGATTAAGAACCTATAACTGTCTTTCTTATTTCCGCTGCATATTTGTAATTGTGTATTACAAATTCGTCTTAAATTTTTGAATGACGGTTTAAATTCGATAGCACTATAATCATTATTCAACTGCCACTCTTCTTTCAAGGAAGTGAAGGTCGTAATTCAAACTCCTCTGAACCCTAAGTGGTCTCATGAGTTTGGGTTGTGACAGGGGCCCACCCATGATGTTTTGCAGGAACTAGCTATTTGGACCCACTTGGGCCCATGGATCCAGATGAAGGCCTAGAATCATCAAGGCTTGTAGATCAAGGAATCAATGCTAGATTAGGTCATTTTTGGGCACATGAAGGCCAAGTTGTAAATTTGATTAGGTTTAGATTTTTGGCCCATGAAGGCCCACTTATAAATTAAATTCATTTTATTTGACCCTTGAAGGCACCTTTGTAATAATACACGATGGTTTGGATTTATAATCGTTTTACTATTTATTCTGATGTGCTAACTGGGCACCCTAGAAGTCGAGTCCATGCATTGTCATGTCTAGAGTCATACCCATGTGGTTATACCCATTAGGGCCCATTCATATGCATCTTTTGATTCTTATACATGTGCAAATAAAACCCAAGAGGCCCAAGACCCATGTAATCCCATTTGATGAGGTAGGCCATGAGGTTCACATGGGCCTAAGGCCTATCCATGGGTCCACAATACTGGATTAAGTGTTACCCATGGATCCATATTGGGTCTTTCATTTTTAAGATGCATCATATGCATGCATACATCTTGGATTCATCCACATGTGCATTCATGTCATGCATTACCTATTTAAGGTGAAACCCAATGGGCCTTTGACCTATGTAAGTCCACTTGATCCAAGTAAACAACATGAAGCTTAAATGGGTCAAGGCATCCATTCATGGGTCCATATCACCCTCCATTCTATTCTAAACCTATGATGGACATACATTGGGCTTTTGTTGTAAACAAGGTCGCATCAAGCATGTTATTCATATCCTAGGACTTACATGCATGGACCTCACTTGGTCCAAAACCACATCTAGACCCCATATGCATATCCCATGAGTATGTGCTAGACCACGTACATGAATGGAACATGGGCACAAGGCCCAATCAATTCAAGACAAGGTATTTTGGGTTGACACATACCCATGCCAAGCAATTCATGAAAGGGATGGTCCCTTAGACATGACCTAATCATACAAGGAATACACTAAACATCAATCACGGTAAGGCAAGATCATCTAGATGCACGTTCATTCAAATCATCTCATGAGCAATGGACATTAAGTAGTACTTCACATTGATTTTAATGGGTTCTCATGATTTTGTATGATTTCAAAGATTTGTATTGAGTCATTGATATTTTGTGTGTGTCTTCTATACATCATTGGTCTCTATAGGAAGCTCGGTATGTGCTCAGAGTTCCTTAAGGGCTTTGTTTTCTCTCGTGAACATCAAGAGGCTATGTACTGAGTTAGCAAGAGAAATGTTGTACAAAATTTGCTTCATGCAATGGATTTCTTTTCTGATTTAAAGTTTGAATGCATGTTTTAAAGACAATTTGTTTTTGAGTTTTGATGTTCTCAAATTTAATGATTGTTTCTTGATTTTGTTTGCATAAGCTTCTCAAGCAATGATCCCTCCAAGGATTTTCTAAAAGAAGCGACATATTTAAATTGCATTCTCCCCAAGAAGGTTTTCCATAACCTAGGGAAATACTATTGTTTCAGCCCTCTCTCAAAGAAGTACTTATGCTTTAGAGAACCGTCAATGCTCATTTCATCCTTCTCCAAGAAGGTTGTTATGACCTAGAGAAGTTATGTTTTTGTTTTCATCAAATGATCATTTACCTCTTTCTCCAGGAAGGTCTTTATGGCTTAGGGAAGTGAGTTTTTTTTTCTTCATCCTCCAGGAAGGTCGTTGCGACCTACGGAAGTGATGCTCTTTCTCCAGGAAAGTCTTTATGACCTAGGGAAGTCATTTATTTTCATCCTTCTCCAGGAAGGTCATTATGACCTAGGGAAGCGATGATCCTTCTCTAGGACGGTCGTTATGACCTAGGGAAGCAATGCTCCTTCTCCAGGAAGGTCTTTATGACCTAGGGAAGTGAGTTATTTTCATCATTCTCTAGGAAGGTCATTATGACCTAGGGAAGCGATGATCCTTCTCCAAGAAGGTCGTTATGACCTAGAGAAGCGATTGTCCTTCTTCAGGAAGGTCTTTATGACCTAGAGAAGTGAGTATTTCTTTTTTCATCCTTCCCAAGGAAGGTCGTTATGACCTAGGGAAGCAATGCTCATTCTCTAGGAAGGTCGTTATGACCTAGGGAAGTGAGTTATTTTCATCATTCTCCAGGAAGGTCGTTATGACCTAGGGAAGTGATGATCCTTCTCCAGGAAGGTTGTTATGACCTAGGGAAGCGATGCGCCTTCTCTAGGAAGGTCGTTATGACCTGGGAAAGTGAGTTTTCTTTTTTCATCCTTCTCCAGGAAGGTCGTTACGATCTAGGGAAGTGGTGCTCCTTCTCCAGGAAGGTCTTTATGACCTAGGGAAGTGAGTTATTTTCATCCTTCTCCAGGAAGGTCATTGTCGCGATCCTAATCCATAAATACTATTATTTATTAATTAATTTAAGATTTATTTAAACAAGATTGATTAGTAAGAGACCAGGGAGGGTAAATTAGAAATTTCATGTGATTAGTGGTGTTTAATTATAAGTTAATTACAGCTTTGGGATAATAGTTAATCAAATAATTAAAATAGGCCTAATACTGTGATTAAGGAAACATGACTTGGGGTTAAGGTGTAATTAGATGATCTTATGGGTGAACATAGCACTCTAAGAGCTTGGACTCAAATTTCAAACGCACAACCGTGCATTGAAAGAATCAACAAGAATCATGGCTTGCAGTTAGTGTAGTGGGAGAGAATGGAGAGAGAGAGAGAGAGAGAGAGAGAGAGAGAGAGAGAACCCATACTTCTCTAATGGTATAATGTTCCAAGTAAAAGGAAGGAGACGAAGAAGAAGAAGAAATGGAGAAGCTGCCCGGATGCAATTATTGGGAAAGCTAGAACTAGATCTTAGCATTTAATCAGGTAAGTTACATTTATGTATGGTCTCCACAGTATTGTAGAAGGTTTTGTATTTACGTTCAGAAAATGATTTAGATTTAATGATTTATCGCTCATTTATATAGAAAGATGTAATTACCATGTTGAAATTATTGATTTGATGTGTGATAGAAAGATTTTCAAGTATGGGTATGAGTTGTGCTAGAAACCAGGGTCAAAAATCTCTAGATTAAATAACACAGAAAAATCCCTTCGTGAACCATCGGTAGGTTCGTCGGTACACAGACCAGCCTACCGATTAGTTAATGTTATGTGTCTGTTTTTATAGGTAGGTGTCGGTATACCTACCGAAGAAACATTATAAGTTGGTCGGTAGACGATGGTACACCGATGAATCTATCGACAGAGAACTATTGTCGTAGATCGGTAGGCATCGGTACACCGACTAACCTACCGACAGATTATAATTATTGATTGATCGGTAGGCGTCGGTACACCGACCAACCTACCGATGGAGCATATCCGTAAAAATAGTTTGGGTTGATCGGTAGATCAGCCTACCGATGGATTTGATTTGGACATAGAGACTTAGAATGAAATTCTTACAGTGAAAGAGGTATATTTGGATTTATCGATTTCTAAGGAATGTTTACACAATGTTAGGGTGATAAAGACCCTAACCAAATGATATAAACCTAGAAAGCCAATATTATGTCGTGCATGAAATTACGAGGGAAATAATTGCGATGGCATTCAACGGATTGTTTGTGTGTATGGGCTCACAGACAGCTTCTGAGGGATGCTATCACTGTTAACCCTACTCGTGATGTGAAAGGGCACCTGTGATGGTAACCGGCGGATTGTTTGTGTTTATGGGCGCATGAACAGTTTCCTATGGATATTATCACTAGAATCCTACTATCTGATTTATGTGCGCGGGAGATTGTGTTCTCGTATCCACCTTGTAATGTCTTACTGGCAGGCCATAAGGAGGCTGGTAAGATAAGGGAATACTGGCAGGCTGACTTGGCACATATAATATCTCATGTTTATATACTAGTAATAGTTGAATTACTTGTCCCGTTCAATAGGTTGTGAGGGATGAAGTGGATAATGATTAACCTGTTTGGGTGAACCGGGCAGCGACAGATAGAGTACGTGTGATATGATTATTGTGTGGTGTGTTTGTACACGTGATAGGAAACTTATGATGCTTCTTAGTAGATTATCCATGTGTGTGGACGCATGGATAGTGTCTACGGGAATTATCATTAGGGTCCTAAGTTATGCATGCATACATGATAAATTATGGTGAACTGTTGAGTTAGTCCTCAGAGAATGAGTACTAGGTTTCTGTGAGAGGACCAGTTAGAGGTTGTACTGTACCTCGGGTTATGTTCCCAGAAATCCAGTCAGAAGTTGTATTGTACCTCGGGTTATGTTCCCAGAAATCCAGTCAGAGGTTGTACTGTACCTCGGGTTATATTCCCAGAAATCCAGTCAGAGGTTGTACCATACCTCGGAACATATTTCCAGAAATCCAGTCAAGCTGTACAGTGCCATGGTGGTAATCCCCAGAAATTCAGTCAGATCGATCCCAATGAGTAACTTAACATGAAACCTTGGATGGTACATACAATTGCATAATATTATTGTATTCCATTACTTGAGCATGTCATTAGTGTCATTTGAATATATCATCTCTTACATAACTCACGTCATTTCGTATTTGTGTGAATGACTACAATTTGTTCCTGCCGATCATAAATTCTTGAATTTATTTTGTTTATCCGTTTATTTATGATATTGTGATGATTGGGGACAGATTGTCTCTTACTGGGAATTCCAAGCTCACGCAAATTATTATGCTGCATGTTGAGGTGGAATGAGGACTTTGTTATTTACGAGTTTTACGCATACTCTGGTATTTATTCTTTTTACACTTCCTTACTTTGAGTATTTAATAAAGGTAATAATAATTGCTTTTATTAATTATAAATTTGATATGACAATCCGCGGTCCAGAAATGGATCCCGAAGGTTTTGCCTCGAGATCCGTGCCTCCAAATAGGGATTAGTGCTACAAGTTTTGGGGCGTGACAATCATTATGACCTAGGGAAGCGATGATCCTTTTCCAGGAAGATCGTTATGACATAGGGAAGTGATGCCCCTTCTCCAGGAAGGTCTTTATGACATAAAGAAGTGAGTTATTTTCATCCTTCTCGAGGAAGGCCATTATGACCTAGGGAAGCGATGATCCTTCTCCAAGGAGGTCGTTATGACATAGAGAAGCGATACTCTTTCTTCAGGAAGGTCTTTATGACCTAGAGAAGTGAGTTTTTTCTTTTTTTCATCCTTCTCCAGGAAAGTCGTTACAATCTAGGGAAGCGATGCCCCTTCTCCAAGAAGGTCTTTATGACCTAGGGAAGTGAGTTATTTTCATCATTCTCCAAAAAGGTCGTTATGACCTAGGGAAACGATGACCCTTCTCCAGGAAGGTCGTTATGATCTAGGAAAGCGATGCTCCTTCTCCAAGAAGGTCTTTATGACCTAAGGAAGTGAGTTTTTTTTTCATCGTTCTCCAGTAGGTCATTACGACTAGGGATGTGAATTTTGCTTTTTTCATTATTCTCCAAGAAGGTCGTTACCACCTAGGGAAGTGATGCTCCTTCTCCAGGAAGGTCTTTAAGACCTAGGGAAATGAATTATTTTCATCATTCTCCAAGAGATCATTATAACTTAGTGAAGCAATGATCCTTCTCCAGGAAAGTTGTTATGACCTAAAGAAACGATGCTCCTTTTCCAAAAAGGTTTTTATAACCTAGTGAAGTTAGTTTTTCTTTTTTCATCATTCTCTAGGAAGGTCATTACGACCTAGGGAAGCGATGCTCCTTCTCCAGGAGGGTCTTTATGACCTAGGGAAGTGAGTTATTTTCATCCTTCTCAAGGAAGGTCGTTATGACCTAGGGAAGCGATGATCCTTTGCCAGGAAGGTCGTTATGATCTAGGGAAGTGATGCTACTTCTCCAAGAAGGTCTTTATGACCTAGGGAAGTGAGTTTTTCTTTCTTTCAAATTTCTCCAGGAACGTCGTTACAACTTAGAGATATGAATTTTTCTTTTTTCATCCTTCTCCAGGAAGGTCGTTACGACCTAGGGAAGTGATACTCCTTCTCCATGGAAGTCTTTATGGCCTAGGGAAGTGAGTTATTTTCATCATTCTCCAGGAAGGTCATTATGACCTAGGGAAGCAATGATCCTTCTCCAGGAAAGTCGTTATGACCTAGGGAAGCGATGCTCCTTCTCTATGAAAGTCGTTATGACCTAGGGAAGTGATTTTTTCTTTTTCATCATTCTCCAAGAAGGTCATTACGACCTAAGGAAGTGATGCTCCTTCTCCAGGAAGGTCTTTATGACCTAGAAAAATGAGTTATTTTCATCCTTCTCCGGGAAGGTCATTATGACTTAGGGAAGCGATGATCCTTTTTCAGGAAGGTCGTTATGACCTAAGGAAGCAATGTTCCTTCTCCATGAAGGTCTTTATGACCTAGGAAAGTAAGTTATTTTCATCATTCTCCAGGAAGGTCATTATAACATAGGGAAGTGATGATCATTCTCTAGGAAGATCATTATGACAAAGGGAAGCGATGCTCCTTCTCCATGAAGGTCTTTATGACCTTGGGAAGTGAGTTTTTCTTTTTTCATCCTTCTCCAAGAAGGTCGTTTTGACCTAGGGAAGTGATTTTTTCTTTTTTCATCATTCTCCAGGAAGGTCGATATAACCTAGGGAAACGATGCTCCTTCTCCAGGAAGGCCTTTATTACTTAGGGAAGTGAGTTATTTTCATCTTTCTCTAGGAAGGTCGTTATGACCTAGGGAAGTAAGTTATTTTCATCCCTCCCCAAGAAGGCCCATCAGGACCTTGGGAGGTATTTTCAACTGCATCATATAATTGAAAGAAGAAAAAAAAAGAGAAAAAAAAATCATCATCGTTGCGAAACTCTTCTTGCTAGGGAACATAACTACCAGGAAGAGTAAGTAACATTCATGCATTCATTCCATGGCATCCCATGCATTCATTCCATTTCTCCCCATTCATTCATTCCATTGCATCCCATACATTCATTCCATGGCATTCCATGCATTCACTCCATAGCATTCTATGCACTAATTCCGTGATTTGTCGAGAAGGTGATGTCGACAATAATGGAAGAGTTAGAGAAAGAGATTGTTTCAAATGAGGCAACACCATCAAAGAAAAAGAAAGCTAAAATGGATGAGACCTCCTACATCAATCAGTCTCACGTGGAGGTCCCTCAGCTAAGAGAACTTGATCTGACACATCCTAAGGATCACAGTCCAAAAGAAGCTGAAGATGTCTTTACAATTTGTGAAAGCAATAGCGAAGAACTCTAAAGCAGATATATATATATTTATCCTGCTGAAAATACTCTGAACAATTGAGAGGCGTACCCAATTACTTTTGAAGCAGCCCAGGGAACTCGTATTTCCTCAGCTGCACCAAAAAAAACTTCGTTTAACGTATCCACTTTTGCGGAAGTTCTGCACTTACATGAACCTTCGACTTCAGCAAATGTAATTTATGAAGGTTATGAAAAAACACAAAAAATACAAAAAAAAAAGCGTTTGTTTCCTTTTCAAGAAAATAACAGTTTAGATTTTTTAAAAGTGTATCAAGAAGATTCTGATAGTCAAAGTAACTCATCCCTAAATGAATATGACTTCGATATTGAGCTTGACTTTGATCTCACGGGGATCGAAGACAAGACCGATATTGAAGAAGATGTTCCTAAGGAAATCAATTTCTGTGTGTAGCGTCATGTGAGCAATGCACAACCTAATATCGAGAATACCGAATCCATAAATATGGGAACTGAAAAGGACCCAAAAATTGTGCAAATTGGAACTCCACTAACTCCTGAACAAAGGGAAAGAATGATTGAATTCTTGCAGGATTATCCAGACATTTTTGCTTGGTCTTATCAGGACATGCCCGGATTGGATACCAGCCTAGTTGTCCATCGACGTCCAATATTGTCAAAAGCTAGGCCAGTCAAGCATAAATTGATACGACTCAAGTCGGAATAGACTTTGAAGGTCAAGGATAAGGTTATGAAACAATTTCAGGCGGGTTTCTTAGCTGTTTCTTCATATCATTAATGGCTTGCCAGCATAGTACATGTTCCAAAGAAAGACAGAATTGTCAGACTGTGCGTTGACAACAGGGATCTGAATAAAGCAAGCCCAAAAGATGACTTCCCTTTGCCACATATTGGTGTCTTGGTTGATAATACAGCCATGCATTCCATGTTTTCCTTTATGGATGGATTTTTCGGATACAATCAGATAAAGATGGCAGAGAAAGATAGAGAGAGACAGCCTTCATTACACCATGGGGTACATTTTGCTACAAGGACATGCCTTTTGGTTTGAAGAATGCTAGTGCAACCTACCAATGAGCTATGACTGCGCTATTTCATGATATGATCCACAAGGAAATGGAGGTCTATGTTGATGACATGATCGCTAAATCTGGAAAAGAAGAAGATCACCTCAACAACTTAAAGAAAGTCTTTGATTGTCTTAGAAAGTATAAGTTCGCTTGAATCCAGCTAAGTGCGTCTTTGGAGCCACATTGGGGCTTCATAGTTAGTAGAAGAGGTATTGAAGTAGATCAAAAAAAAAGGTCAAGGCCATTGTCAATATGCCCTCACCATGGACTAAGAAAGAAGTCAGGGGATTCTTGAGTAGATTGCAATATATAAGATGGTTCATAGCTCAATTGACTACAACTTGCGAGCCTATCTTTAATCTATTCAAGAAGAATCAATCCAGGAAATGGAATAAGGATTGTCAGAAGGCATTCGACAAAATCAAGAGGTATCTACTGAAACCCCCAATTCTTGTTCCACCTACCCTGGGAAGATCTCTCTTGATGTATCTGTCAGTACTAGAGCTTCAATGGGTTGCGTACTGGGGCAACACGATGAGACAGCGTAGGAAGAGCAAACCATATATTATTTAAGCAAGAAATTCTTGGAGTACAAGTCTCGCTACACCTTGCTAGAAAGAACTTGTTGTGCTTCGGTGTGGGCCTCTCAACGTCTTCGTCACTACATGTTGGGGTACACGATCAAGTTGAAAGCTAGGATGGATCCTTTGAAATACTTGTTAGAGAAATCTATCTTAAATGGTCAAACAACAAAGTGGCAAATGTATCTTTCACATTTCACCATCATATATGTCACTCAAAAGCCCATAAAAGGACAAGCAATTGCGGATCATCTGGCAGAACATCCGATCGATGACTATCAGCCGATGAGTACTGATTTCCCAGATGAAGCCATCTTATTCACTGGTGAGGATGAAAAGGACAGTGATTCTTAGCAGCTTTACTTCGATGGAGGGGAAAATTCTTATGGTAATGGAGTTGCCACCATGATCATAAAGCCTGATGGTTCAAACATCCCCATCGCTACCAAGCTGAAGGTTTAAATGCACAAATAACATTGCTGATTATGAAGCTTGCGCAATAGGACTCATGGAAGTCTTGGACATGGGAGTGAAGGAAGTGGACGTATACAGAGATTCTAGCCCGATCATCAATTGGTGAGTGGAAAACTAAAGATCGTAAGTTGATTTCATACCATGAATATCTGGAAGAGTTAAGCACACGATTCAATCGAAACTCCTTTAACTACATGTCTAGAACAAAGAACCAATTTGCAGATGCACAGGCAACCCTAGCTTCAATGTTAAGCATTCCAGATGGAGTTGCTTTTCGACCACTAAAAATTGAAGCACGAGACAAGACAACCTATTGTCTAGCAATTGAAGAAAGAGAAGCAGATGGAAAGCCGTGGTACTACGACATTGTCAGATTCCTTGAGGATCGGGTGTTTCCAGAAAATGCTACTTGAATTGAAATGAGAACTAAACAAAGGTTAGCTGGTCAATTCTTTCTCAGTGGTGGAAATTTATACAAGAGATCGTATCACGAACAACTCCTTACAGGTGTCACTGAGGCCGAAGCTAGGAAAATCATCAAAGAAGTCCATGGTGGGTCTGTGGACCACATATGAATGGTATTATGCTTGCTAAGAAGATTCTCCGCATGGGTTGTTACTGGTCTACGATGGAGACAGATTGTTGCTTGCATGTCAAACGGTGTCATCACGCACCACCTTCGGAGTTGCATCCGATGTCTTCTCCCTGGCCTTTCTCAATGTGGGGGATGGATGTCATTGGTCCCATTACTCCAAAGGCGTCAAATGGGC
>JAUPMG010251061.1:0-21993 GCA_031762675.1 Pachysandra terminalis
ATCTCTTAAGTTTAGTTTGCACAGTTGAGCACTATTGTGCCTTGTGGTGTGTGACCATGGGATTGTATCCATGTGATGGTTAAGTTGAATATACGCGTGTGAAGCATTGTGTGTATGCATAAATTAAATGATTTAAATACAATGAGTTACATATAGACTAATTCCGCCGTATTGGCTCAGTCTATTACCCCATGTGATACCCTTGGGTTTAGGCTGTCATATGAGATGACTTACTGACCATGTTTTCCTACGAGAGGACTATAATATATCTGCTCGAGCTGAGAGAGTGCCCTCATGTTGGTATGCCTCACAGACTCGTTGTATGATGTTGTTTCCGCCCAAGTTAGGAGAGAGCCCTCGTGTTGGTATGCCCTCAGACTTGTGGCAAGATTTACCCATTTGTAGGATGTGAATATGTATGTACCCTGAGGAAGTCTGTCGTTAGGGCAGGCCTTGGAATTATACCCATGATAAATAATAAGTGGGGGGATTGTGTCTCCTAGGTTGAAAACCCTTGAAACTATGTTACGCACATAGAATACCATATCCTTGGGAGTGTCCCTGTATGGGGGGATGGATCATGATGACATCTTGCCCAAGGACTCACGTGGGAACATATAATATTCACAAATCATACAACACTCCTTTACACTTGCACTGAGCACCTGCATATTTCTTGTTGATATCATTTTGAGTGCCTAGTGTATTACACACTAGACCTAATCATCATATAGAATTAGGCATGCATACTTTGTAACACAGACCTTTGATTCAGTACCAAGTGAGGTTTAGAGAGAAAAATACATTGATTTGTTTATGTTATTTTCCTTATCTTTACTATGCACAGATGATACCATTATCACATCAGTTATATATATTATTTGTTTTCTCATAGTGTTGGGGTATGAGTAAATACCTTGCATTGAAGGATTACTCATTCTGCTTCCAGCTTATGTTTGTTGATTTATATATTTCAGGTTTTGGAGCTTGGTCATGAAGAGAGAGCCTGGGATTGGGTATAGATAACTTGCATCAGTTATAGAGATGTAATAGAATTAGACATCCTTTATTGAAATCTTGTAATAGATTATATTTTATATTTCAGTTACTTATATCTTACTAGAATAGCTAATTCTTCCGCTTATGTTTTGATTACTGTTTGCCACTCCCTTCGAGTTATGGAGTGAGAGTTATGAATTAAGCCTAAAATTTCAAAATTTGGGATTTTTAGTTTAGTTCGTGACACCGGGGGTGATCATAGTAGGCGACTTCACTTGGGAGTTGCGGGCTTGAGCCGCAATTCAAATTCATTTGGCCAATTTAGGATATTTTTTTTTTTTAGATTTTTAGGCTCTTTTATTCTCTATTGGTTTGA
Organism: Pachysandra terminalis; assembly: GCA_031762675.1. Classification (NCBI taxonomy): domain Eukaryota; kingdom Viridiplantae; phylum Streptophyta; class Magnoliopsida; order Buxales; family Buxaceae; genus Pachysandra; species Pachysandra terminalis. Next base: position 1,376 of record JAUPMG010251061.1, read on the forward strand.
TATGTGCTTTTGTAGTTCAATTTAATATAACATGTGCTTTTGGGTCAATTTGATAGACCATGCTTTGGCGGTTCAATTTGATATGACATGCTTTTGTGGTTCAATTTGATGTATCATGTCTTGAGATGATTCATGCTTAATTGGGTTGGTTAGTTATGGTTCAATTTGAAATCTTGATATTTTGCTTACATATGGTTCAATTGGATGGTTTGGTTTAATTATATGGAAATGTGTTGTTTGTTCATACATTATGATTTTTTTAGATTGGCTTAAACCACACAGTCACTCATAGCCTCATTTGCATTAGCCCAAGCCCATATGGGAGTTACCCCTAGTTTGAGTCCATCATTTGGGCCCATTAGGAAAGCCCACCCAATGAGCCAGGGTCCATGATCTAAGGTCCAAATTATATATTGAGTCCATATCCATGGGTCCATGCCCATGTGCATTATTAGGATGGGTGCCCACCCAGTTGCTGTCAAAGTTCAGTTCATGGGCCTAAATGAGCCCATGGATCCAAAAGATCCAAGAAGAAAATCCAAGAGGACCCCAAAGATCAAAAAGGAAGATCCACAAGATCCAAGAAGACCCAAAAGTAGAGCTGGCAATCGGGCCAGGTTGATATAGGGTATTAAGAGCATGGCCCCAAACCCAAACCCGCCCGTTTAATAAACGGGTTGAGATTACTCAACCCACACCCAATCTGCTTTAACCCGCCTAACCCGTCTATTTTTTTTAAATTTCTCCTAATATCTTAAATGTTATTTTCTTTTTCTTTTTTTGTAGAAATTCCTTAAAATCTTGTATATTTTACTTTAAAAAATTATAATATTATGCTTTTGAACTAAAATTTAAGATGTCTGGTTGATAGTTTGACTGGCCAATTCGAAAAAAAATAGCAGAAAAAATAGGCCATTGTCTTTGTCTTAATTAAAGTGGAATTACTACATGTACAAGGTGATGATACCAGCCAATTCTAGCTAGTTTGAAATGGACTCTTCCATCATATTCATGATCATATCAAGAACTGACGATGTAGATTCTGGGGTTATTAGACTTGTGAAGAATGGACAACATAACATGCACTTCCTCGTAAGCACATACCATCACCTCACCATATGAATCCATTACCATACGTTTATCATGTCCTTCGCCAATTCAAAATCATATATAAAAGGTAAGTCTTTGAATGGGATGATGATGATGTTGTACATGCTGGTTAGGACTTATTATGATCCCTTGGATGGTTTTTAAAGAAAGTAGTTAAAGCTTTTCTAAATGGGGATGTGATGGTGCGAACCCAAGAAGCCATTTTAGTGATTTCCAACTCTCAACAATTAAACCAGTGAGTGATTATATAGGAGATTGAGTTCTCAAGGGATTAGATTATATAGGATAGAAGGGGAGTCAAGTTGTCGAGATTCCTCAGAAGAAAGAAGAGAATCCTCTTCAGATCTAGTTTTTGAAGCACATAAATAGCAAGAAAAAATGAAATACCTATTTCTCAGATCTGGTTTTTGTGTGGAGAATCGGAATCCTCAATCTCCACTGCAAAATCCCAATGTTATAGTTGTCCTTTGTTGTCGACCTCAGAAGAAGGATGAGGAGAGGGAAAAAAATAAGGTATTGAAAGTTGAACCTCAAAACCCTAATCTAAATGCTCTTTCAGTTCTTATCGTAACGTGAATGTGAGAGGCAGGAAGAGGCAAAATGGCAAATGAACCTCAAGTCCCTAATTATTGGCTTATATATGGGTGACCTAATTTATATGCAATAACTAAAGTACATAATCTTTTATCTATAGTACTAATCCGACGGGTTAACCGGGCTAGCCCGAAACTGACCCATTTATTCATGGGTTATAAACCCTTAACCCGAAACCAACCCAAGGGTTGTAAAGTTGAATCCAAGCCTGCTAAAATGCAGGCGGGTTCGAGTAAAAAATTGTCAGCTCTACCCAAAAGGCCATTGGTTCCAAAAGACCTAGAAGATCCAAATACAAATGAAGATCCGTGGAGCAAAAAGGCTGAAGATAGACTAGGGTTTTCATTTTGGCTCGTGAAGGCCCATTTGTATCATTTACTCATTTGGCCCAGGAAGATTCTCTTGTATTTGTTATTTGGCCCAAGTGGCATGGTTTGTAAATAATAAAGGGTGTGTTTGGTTCGAATATTTATCATATGCTTTTGGGCACCCTAGAGGTCTGGTCCATGTCAAGTCTAGGGTCATACTCACATGGGTATATCCATTTAGAAATCATGCACCTTCATTGGGTCTTATCCATTTACAAATGAAGTCCCAAAGGCCCAAAACCCATGTGAACCGACATGATCTAGCTAAGCCAAGAGGGCTCATATGGACCATGGCCTTATCCATAGATCCATTGTTCACATATGGATCAAGACTCACATGCATACGCTTTATTTGGTCTATCCATTTATGGATGAAAGCCCAAAGGCCCAAAACCCATATAAGCCCACATGGTCCAACTCAACCAAGAGGGCCCATATGGACCAAGACTTATCCATGGGTCCATTGTTCACATATGGATCAAGACTCACATGCATACACCTTATTTGGCCTTACCCATTTGTGAATGAAGGATCAAAGGCCCAAAATGCATGTGAAGACCATGGTCTAGGTAAGCCAAAAGGGGCTCATATGGGTCAATGTCATATCCATGGGTCCATTTTCCAATGCTAACCACATTGAGACCCATGGGTACATGTTGAGTCTCCATCACATGAATGGATACATACATCCATCTTGTGTTATGTCCATATCATCACATGAATCATATTAGGGTATGCATGCATCCTTCATATAAAAAAAAAATCATTCAAAATCAACAATTCAAAAACAAAATAAAAAAAAAATGAAAAAGAGAAAATCATTCAAAACCAACCATTTAAAAGAAATCAAAAAAGAAAATAAAAAATCACTAAAGATCAATCATTTTAAAAAAAATCAAAAAGGAAAGAAAAGAAAAAATCAAATCAATTTAAAAAATAAAAAAAAAGCAATAGAAAAGAAAAAAACATTATTCAAAAAAGAGAAGAAAGAAAAATAATTAATAACAATAATAATAATAATAATAACAATAATAATAATAATAATAATAATAACAACAACAACAACAATAATAATACAATCATTTCAAGAAAAAAGAAAAGAAAAAATAATCACTTCAAAAAAAGAAGAGAGAAAAAGAAAAAAAAAAAAGAGAACAAGAAAATAAAAAATAATCATTTTAAAATTCAAAAAAAATAAATAAAAAAAAACTAAAATTTTGGAGTATCTTCAGAATCATTAAGTTTTTCATTTCACCCCTATACATGCATGGTCTTTCAAGATGTACTTTGTCGCCTCAAGAGCCCATTCATACATTCTATTCATCACAACATTCATCTCACATTTTAAGTAATTACATGCACTGCATTTGAGTGCTTTCTCCTTTGGACTAGTCAGGAGGGTTGTTCACTCACTTGCATCATATCATTACATTCATTGCATTTGAGTGCGTTTTCCTTTGGTATAACCGGGAGGACCGTTCGTTCAATTGCATCATATCATTTCATACATTGCATTTGAGTGTGTTCTCTTTTGGTATAGCCGAGAGGACCGTTCGTCATTTGCATCATTCATTTCATATTGTTGCATTTGAGTGTGTTCTCCTTTGGTATAGCCGGGACGGTCGTTCTCTCACTTCCATCATATCATTTCATGCACTACATTTGAGTGTATTGTCCTGAGATACCGGGAAAACCATTCATTTATTTTGTTTGGCTCAAATATGTTCTCTTGAGACATCAAGAGAATTGCTTGTATCCTTTTTGCTAGATATATTTTCCTAAGACACCGGGAGGACCTTCCATTTTTCTTTTGAATGCACTATCTTGAGACACTGGGAATGCCATTCGTTTTGATTTAAGTATGTTCTTTTGAGACACCGGGAGAACTACTTGTATTTTTTTTTCTAGATGTGTTCTCTTGAGACACCGGGAGGACCATCCATTTTTCTTTTGAGTGCACTTTCCTGAGACACCGGGAAGGTCATTCGTTTTGGTTCATGTTCTCTTGAGACTCTGGGAGAACTATTTGTATCCCTTTTTGCTAGATTCTCTTGAAACACCGGGAGGACCATCTATTTTTCTTTTGAGTGCACTTTCCCGAGACACCAAGATGGTCATTCGTTTTGGTTCAAGTATGTTCTCTTTAGACATTAGGAGAACTGCTTGTATCCTTTTTGCTGGATGTATTTTCCCGAGACATCGGGAGGACCATCTATTTTTCTTTTGAATACACTTTCCTAAGACACCGGGAAGGTCATTCGTTTTGGTTCAAGTATGTTCTCTTGAGACACTGAGAAAATTGCTCGTATCTTTTTGTTGGATGTATTTTCTTCAGACACCGGGAGGACCATCCATTTTTCTTCTGAATGCACTTTCCTAAGACACTAGGAAGGTCATTCGTTTTGGTTCAAGTATGTTCTCTTGAGACATCAAGAGAACTACTTGGATCCCTTAGGCATATGCTCCTGAGATACCAGGAGGATTGATCATCTTCATAGCATTTCATCCATTGCATTTGAGTATGCTTTCCTGAGATACCGAGAAGGCCACTCCATTCACAACATATCATTTTATGCATTGTATTCCACTCACTTGCTTCATATCATCACATATTTCGAATTATTTCTTTCTTTCTTTCACCTCTTTTGGAAGAGTCTCTGTAAGCCGTCCAAAAGTAGGTTTTTGTCTTTCTAGGAGAGTTTGTTGAATAGCAGCTCGGAAGTAGGATTTCTTTTTTTTTTTTTATATTAAATCCACAGTCATTTTGCATCATTTCAAGCATTCATACACAATTGCATTTGCATCATAAGCATCACATTAGGCATGCATCAGCATCAACATCATCATCATAATTATTATTTCTGAGATGCTTGAAAGTTTTATTGTAGTTACAGATTTCAAGGTAATCTTTCATTATTACAAATTTCTAAGATACACTGTCACTTTTTATCTATCAGGGAATCTTTCATGCTTGAATAAAGTCTCAGAGAGATCATATCTCCTCCCCATAGTTTGGAGGACCATTTTATGTCATTTACAAGGATGTTATTTCTAAGCAGATATTGAAACCCCATCATAAGAGAGATACTAGATCAACATATTCATGCTGCTAACTATATCCACTTTTCCAAAGGTTCAGTATTTTAATGAACCTTCGACTTTGGGAAAAGCAATTTAATAAGGTTCAAAAAGAAAAAAAAATCAAAATCAAAATTTCAAAAAAATAAAATCAAGAAGAAAAAAAATCATTTTAAAAAAGCATCAAAAAAACTTTTTTCATAAAAAAAATAATATGCATTTTCTTTATATTATCATGATCTTAATAGCCGAATGGAACTTTTGAAAATGAAGAAAATGGTGTGCAACCCAACATTGAAGAGTGTGACCATAAATTTGTGGACAGATGACCCAAAACAACTGAAAATTGGAGTCTTGTTATTCTCTAGGCAAAAGAGTAGATGATTGTATTCTCAAAAGAATATACATATATTTTTGCTCAGTTGTGTTTAGATTTGCTAAGGATAGATACAGACCCTGTTGTCCACAAATCGTCAATTTTGCCGAATGTAAAGTCAGTTGAGAAGAAGAGATTGCCGATAATCTGAATGGTGAAAAGATCGATCCTGAAATTCAAGTTTATAAGATTACGAGAATCGATTAGAAGAAGATTCAGTTTTAAATTCTACTCAATTCAATTGATGACATCATCAGAGCTAAAAGATGATGAAATAGTTTGAGCCAGATCCAGTTGGACCAGATCAAAGAAGGGTACTTGATTCCCATTTGTCACGGATAATCTTTTGAGTATATGGTCAGAACATTTGGTAAGAAAGAAGGCGTTGAAATTTCTAGAAAAGAGATTTAATATTAGGAGAATACTATTATCAAGAAGATTTTCGTCGAAAATTCAAGCCAATCATGAAAGGCCATATGTCATGAAGATAGTTCGGTTTGATGGAGCTTTGATCCTTGCAGATGTAGATTGAAAGGATTTTCTTGAACCAATTGGTTTAGATTCAAAAGAAAATTATTTTTCTTGAAATTAAATTTTATTTTAAAATGGTCAGAGGCCATTTTCATATATACATCATAAAATCCATAGTTTAACCGTTTTGAGCTTTATATTTTCTTTTCTATGACCTAAACTAGGATCAACCATCCTACACTGGGGCAAAGAAGTAGAGTCATGTGAGACCCTACATTGGGGCAAAGAAGTAGAATCAAGGGATACCCCACACTAGGGCAAAAAAGTAGAATCAAAGAAAATTTTGGGAAAAACTTTGAAGATTCATAAACCGGGGCGACAAATGTTGGGTTTCAAAAAAAACATCAAAAGCATAAAAAGGTGAAAAAAAAAACAAACAAACAAAAAATAGTCCAAGAATTTTTGGAAGGGAAATTTGGAAATGTCCTAAAACTGGGGCATGTTCCACATTTGAGAGAATTCAAGAAAAAGAAGAGAAATGTACTCGACTTGTGCAATCCCAATTCACATATTCCTTCAAAAATATTTTCTTTAAACCTTTTATCTTTCTTTCAGAAACCTAACCCAGTGTAGTGACCCTGACCCAACTGGAATAATTATAGATTAAATCCTAATTAATCTAATAATTATAGACATTGGATTTTATGAAAGACACAAAGTAAGATTGAACTAATTAATAATTATAAAAAAATATGGGACAATTGTTTAATTAATTAAGAAGTTGTGTATGCGATTTTCAAATCATTAAGGGCCAGAATACTAAAGCTAACGAACTGGGTCCAAAACCCAATAAGAAGTCCAATAGGACTTAGACAGATAATTAAATATTAAAATAAGGGTAATTAGGGAAGATATCAAACACACATCTGATTCTCTCTACAGTTTGAATTTTAAATAAAAATTATTTGAATTCAAACAAACCAAAAGAGGATAGAGTTTTTGTAGGCTAAGTAACCTGCAACTAGGAAAGAGGAGAGAGAAAGTGTCTCTAGGCTTGGACATCCAAATATAAGAAGAAGAAAGGGTTCTGATTTAGTCCTATAGAAAAAGAAAGAATGAGAAGAGGAAAATAAGAGAATGCAATACTATAAGAAGAAGAAGAAGACTAGAAAAGCTGAAAAGAAAGAAGAAAGAGACAAGGTAGGGATTTCCATTGATTTTACGGTAATCATATTCGTGGATCTTAGCAAGGCCATAGATATAAGTTGGAATGCATGATTTGATGATTTTGGGCATGATCTGAACAGTTTAATGTGATCATATAACATGTTTTATGAATGATTGTATGTTTACATGATCAAGCATGTTTAGATTAGTGTTTATTGTGTTTTCGATGATCCTATGAGTTCTTAGAATTAATTATGATTTTCTGGAATTATTTCAAGTATGATAATTGATTTGTGTAATGAAGATCTATATGTATAGTCTATATTTGATTAGGTTAAGTTTGGAATAATTGTATGATCAATTGAAGTTGATGTTTGAGGCTTAGAACTATCAAAATATGTTTATGAGAGTCTGGGCATGAAGCCCTAGGAAGAAAACCCAAATTTTGGCTAAATTACACATTTGGTAGGTTCCTCAGTACATACCGAGACATCTACCAAACTTATCAGTAGGTCACTCGGTACATACCGAGAGTTATCAAACTCTTGGGAAGATCGACTGACGCTCGGTACATACTGAGTCATCGACCGAGACCCTCGGTAGGTCATTCGGTACATACCGAACCATCGACCGAAAGTCATCAAACTCTCGGGAAGATTGACTGACGCTCGGTACATACCGAGCAATCGACTGAACCTTTTGGTAGGACCCTCGGTACATACCGAGCATCTACCGAAGCGCAATTGACTTCAAATTTTGAGGGATGATCTCTAAGTGAGTTGTACACATGCCTATGAGGTTGGTTTGTGTGCAAAAGATATGGTTATGATCGAATCTTAAGAAGTGTATAATAAGGTTTAAAAATCAAGAAAATAGGACAACCCGGAATGAGATATACCGAGATTTTGACTTTAATGAGTTGAGCATGGATTTTAGACTACATGGTAGGATCGAGATAGTTAGCAATGTCTATATAGGAAATTGAGAGATTTGAGTGGTGCTTGTAGCATTCACTGTTCAAGCTTATGCTTGGTTCTAATGATGATTTGTATAGTGTATAAGGGGTGCTGGGAGTATCCACTACTTGTATATGATTGATTGTAACATTTGAATTATATTATGAGTGATGCTAGGAGCATCCATTGTTAGTTGGGAGCGATGCTGGGAGCATCCATTGTATTTTGTGTGAGATGTTGGAAGCATCCATTGTATGTTGTGAGTGGTGCTGGGAGCATCCACAAGTAGTCAATGGGATTAACTATGTTCTATGAAAGGGTGTATTTCCACCGTGGGTGAAAGTCCCCTAAGGAAATGATGATGCTGGGAGCATCCATTATATGATTAAGAGTGGTGTTGGGAGCATCCACTGGTAGTTAATGGGATTGACTATGTTCTATGAAAGGGTGTATTTCCACAGTGGGTGAAAGTCCCTTAAGGAAATGGTGATGCTGGGAGCATCTATTATATGATTGAGAGTGGTGCTGGGAGCATCCACTAGTAGTCAATGGGATTGATTATGTTATTTTTAAAGGCGTTTCCACCGTGGGTGAAAGTCCCTTAAGGAAATTGTTTACTGGTGTGTTTTCCCGTGAGGTGAAAGTCCCTTAAAGAACAATGGTTTACTGGTGTGTTCTCCCGTGAGGTCAAAGCCCCTTAAAGAATAGAATGGTGCATTCTACCGTGGGTGCAAGTCCCTTAAAGAATGAATTGTTTGTGAATGAGCATGTGATTAGGCTAGGCCTAATTATCTCTCATTGCATTATGCATGATTCTCATTTCATAATTGCATCATACCACATTGCATTGATCATTGCACATGTTTGATTGAAGTGTTTGTAGTACATTTTCATTGAAACTTACTTGACTTGTTTGTGCTTGTGATTGGAGATGGGTGTGCTTCCACCATGGGTGAAAGTCCCTAAAGGAATGTTGGCCATAGCATGGTGGGACCATGTGGTTGTATTGTGTAGTGGGACTATGCAATCTTTGCTTGACATGGTGGGACCATGTGATTGTTATGAATATAGTGGGACTATGTGATTGACATGATACTTGTATGTTTGTATTACATAGTGGGACCATGTGATTATTGTGAATATAGTGGCACTATGTGTTAATTATGCGATACTTGTTTGTTTGTATCACATAGTGGGACCATGTGGATATTGTTTGTGTACACATAGTGGAGCTATGTATTTGCTTGTATTACATGGTGGGACCATGTGGATATTTGTTTGGCTAGGCATAGTGGGACTGTGTGGTTGATGTGATGTACATGATGGGATCATGTAGGATATGTTTGGATTCATAGTGGGACTATGATGATTGGGTTGAATGCATGATGGGATCATGTGTGCCCTATGATTTGTCATGGTGGGACCATGTGAACAATTGATATGATCTGATTGGTTACTAGTATGGTTTTCAAGGTGAAATGAGATTTCCATGTTAACTATGATATATCTATTAAATATGTGAGATTTAGTATGATGATGAGCATACTAATACATTTGACTGTGGTATTACTTGTTGAATGAAATTGCATGAAGATAATTACTGTAATTTCATTGGCTTTTTCTACGAGGCTTCAGCCGACCCTTAACTCTATAGGTGATCTATTCATTTGATGTGCCAATCTGGAGAAAAGATTCATTAGACTTCAGATACTTTGTTTTTATAACGGTGCACACTTGGTTCATTATTGACATGGTCTTGGCCGAGTTGGCACGAACTTGCATTAGATTAGGCTATATGTAAATCATGGGTTGTTGGTCAGAGACTATGATACTTTATTGTTTCAGTTTATTTTAATTGGTTTTGACCCCAAGTGAGCATAAACATGTAATATATTAGACATCAATTTACTTTTTGGATTTTTAGCTTAACGAATTTATAATGAGCTACAGGTTTGATTTATTTGAGACTTCCGCTGATTATGGTATAGGCTCTAATTAATCAGGTTAATGGTTATGTATTGTGAATGGTTACCGGCATCCACGTGGTGGATCCGAAGGTTATTCCTCGTAAATCCTCGAGATCCTATATCTCAAATTTGGGGCGTGACACCCAGCCTTGATTTTGTCCTATGTAATAAGTCCTCTTTTGATCAAGATAACTTTTAATTGTAAGACAATTTAATTCCTATTTTGATTGGCGACGACGGAATAAAAGTCTTGATAATTGGAAAAACAATCACAGGCACGATGATAGCCTGGAAAGGCGTCATTGAGCAAAAAGAAAAAACAAATGTGGAAGCCAACTCTAGTGAAAATCTTAACAGGTGCTAGAGGCAAAAATGGAAAAACATTGATAAAAACAGGAAAAAAAAAGAACAAAACTTGGAAGTCAGTCAAGAGAAAATAATCATTAGCATCAATTTGGAGTCATTTTGTTACTTTCAATAAGGCAACGGGCCAACCAAATTATCCAATGAAGGGAAATAATTCTATCTACACTGAGGCGTTTGTTATCATCTTTGACATCTTTGAATATCTTAGTCTGGTATTACTCTAGCAGTCTTGATCAGGTCGAGCCGAACAACTCCATCCAACAACTCTATCTTTATGTTCTCAACCCTCTTAAAACCCATCTTCTGTCTTCACCACACGAACCCCCTTCAACCCCATCTCCTCTAAACCCAAGTCAACTGAAACAATGCCTATAGAACCCTCAAATCAGCTTCAACCCTCACCTACAGCAACCCATTGCAGATTAAACATACCTCCGCCATCAAGTCATTGCTGCTCTCAAATTAAGCGTGAGAAGCTCAAGATTGAGAGCTGCATTGCAGGTGACCACTGTAGAGTTAGTTGGGCTGTTACAGGTAATTTTTCCATATAAATCATAACATTTCCATTGGTCATTTTAATTTTATGTTATTTTATTGTTTAGGTTTATCTTAGGATCTCATAGATTTATTTTGTTCATTTTTTCATATAGATATTTTTAATGCTTATGAATTTTAGGATGGTTATTAGGATCTTATTTTGGGGTAATTTGAGTTTTATTTAGAGATTTTGTCATATTAAAGATTTTAAGCATATTTTAGGAATTATTTTAGTAATTTTCTTCTTTTGGATTCTTTTTAGGAGTGTTCTAGAATTTTCCTCAATTTTAGTTCTTTTTTAGACTTAATTAAATTGACCAAATAACCTTGAACTGGATAACCGGTTGAATCGAGAGAAAGTGGGTGCCTAGCACCTTCACACTCTCTCAAATAAACCCCATTACCCAATTTCTGGTTAGACCATCCCAAATTCCACAATTTTGTTCTATTTGAGAATTAATTGATAAAGCCATGGGTGGCCATCCACACCCCGACCCAATGGATGGTGGCAACTTCAATTTGACCCGATCAACCTAGGGTCCACCCGACCCAGGGATCATATGTATAGACGTGACCCTAACTCTCCCGCAATCTTGAAAGCACCAAGTTCCAATCCTATACAGACCTTGGATCGCCTCCAACTTCTTACATCAACATGCCACTCTTAACATATTCCTAGACATGTTGAATAAACATGTGCAGCCAAAGAATGAGATGTGCGTAGATATGGAACCAGGGATGACCCCACCCCTGAGGAGTTTATGTATCCAACGAAAAGGAGGCTTCCAACATTTATGGCACCAACCACCCTGAACAATCATGACGATCCTCAAAACTAAAAAAGACATGATGAACCTCAGGGGAGACGAGCAGTTCCCAAACAATACCTCTACACCAGAGCACGTCACATCTCATGAAGCGATGGGTATGTCAAATCGTTTCCTCAACAAAGATGTGACTAATGACATGCGATCATTATCCCCATTCAAAGAAGGCTCTTGTTGTAGAAGCCATTATATGCCTTCAATAAATTTGACTACGCCCTCATCACTCGCTTTGTTCTCGACGCTACCACAGTCAAGGGGACTTAATGTAGATGGCCCAAATGGATTGGCAAGATGGAAAATCTTCCTCATGTCACATGTCATCCATGCGAAGCATCCGAACTATAGCTCCTAGTCTTACGAGAAGGTAATCTCTAGAGAACACCGTGGGCGTATGGGTTGGAGGCCTAGGACAGAAGTCTACTGCTCGGGGCCCACCCTCAGTAGCCTCAGTCAAGGGGTATCCTGGACGCTTATCTTTCATAACATTTAATGTCATCGGTATTTCCTAGACATTCCCTGTGTTTGTCAATATTATGACATAGTCCTTAAGAGTCTGTAACCGTGTTGGTTTGGCCCCCTAACCATGGTAAGTACACACACACTAGACACCCCCTAGAAACACATGTTTATTGCATAGTGACTTGTTTCAAGGGAGCTTAGGGTGTCCTTTACCCATTGAGGGGAACTCTGCAGACCTTGGCCATCTGGACTCATGTCTGGACAGCTAGGGACTATCCACAGATGATCGATACCATTCGTGGATGGACCTTGTGGAAAAAGCCATAAAAAGGATTAACCTAGGTATTCTTTGGACCAACCACGTAGTCCGGTCAACTGGTGGGGTCTCCGGTCGATCCTCGGTTGACCGGCCCCTGTGCTGGTTGCACACCAGACCTGTTCTGTTCTGTGCGATCTGAACCTTCCCGGTCAACCTACCAAGTGGTTTAGTTGATCGGCGAAGGCATCCGATCGCATCCCGATCGACTGGATGGCCCTTCGGTCCCTCAAAACGGTGTCTCAGGTTTTGACACCCTATAGTACACCGGTCGATCGACAGAGTTGTCTGGTCGACCGACAGACCATAGGGTCGACTGGTAGGTAATTTCTGACCGACCAAAAGGAGCGTGCTTATTTCAAAGGGTCGACTGGCAGTGGGAGCCCACCGGTCGACTGACAGACGCATAAAACATCAATTCTATAAATTGAGTTGGATATCTTATTTGCAAAAGACCCGCACAAGAATTCTCCCAGAGCCCTAGATTTATCTTGAGAGCTTTTTGCTCATTCTTAGGGTAGAGAATTCTCTTCTCTCCATCTTCTTCCCATTTACATGGCTATGGGATCCTATGCCAATTGAATTGAAGAAGAAGGATTGAGAGCCTAAGTCCTTCCCCTTATGTGTTACATGGATTAGATTATCACACACATATCTAAAATTCTAAGGCACTCATCTCCATTAAGCGTTCATATATGTCATCTAAAGCAAAGAGGAGCAAGGATCGTGAGCGAAAAGACTGGGGATTCGCGCTCACACCACTGAACGAATTTTGGATTGGTATATCTATAAGTAGTCCTTTATTGTTTTTAATTTCCATTAAAAACTGTAACGACATAAGGTTGCAGGAAAACCTTGAGAGGGTTGGAGGTAAGCCATTGAAACCTCGTGTGAGGTTTGAAGATTGCCGGTAAAATCTTTGTAAGGTTTGTGGTTAGCCGTATTTGAGAAAACCTGCAGTTGTTGAAATCCTTAAGATCAACGATCAATGCTCAAAGGAGTGGATGCTAAAGCTCTCAATGCAATCACATGTGCAATATCTTTTGATGAGTTTCGAAGGATTTGCATGTGTTCGAATGCTAAAGAAGCATGGGGCAAGCTTGAGATGGCCCATGAGGGGACCACCATAATCAAGAGATCTAAACTTGAACTTGTCAATACTCACTTTGAAATTATAAAAATGGAAGAGAGTTAGATGTTCATGAATTTCTATGCCAATCTCAATGATATAGTTACATCCATGTGGGATTTAGGTGAACCGGTTCCGGACTCTAAAAATTTGTAGAAAAATCTTAAGAGTGCTTCCGGAGCGATTCCCTGCTAAGATCACCTCCATTGAGGAGTGTAGGGATATTGACCTCCTACAAGTTGAAAAACTTGTAGGATCCCTTTAGACCTTCGAGTTGCATTTTGAGACCTCTCCTAAAAAAAATATATTGCCTTAACTTCACCTCACTCCAAGGAAAAGGAAAAATCCAATGATGACCTTGTGAGTATGGATGAAGAGGACTTAGCCTTATTGGCTCAAAAGCTCATAAGGCACTTCACCAAAAGGAGAGAGAGTGCAACTAAAAAGGGTAAAACCTTTGACAAGCCCTATCCTAAAGCCAATCGAAAGGATAAGTCAAAGGAAACCTAGTGCTATAGCTGTAAAGTTTATGGGCACATAGCTCCCAATTGCCCATCTAAAAGCAAATCTAATAGAAGGACAATGGCAGCTAAAACTTGGGAGGAATCATCTGAATCTGAGTCTGAATTGGCTAAATCGGATGATGATGATGACTTAGCCATATTGATGGTTAGGACTCTCTGGTCTTCTCTTAAGGATCATATTCTGATTATAAAAGCCATTCAAGAGAATCCTTATGAATAGACATCTGATTCTGAAATGTTCGATGATGATGATGACCTTCAGGACGTCTATGATGCTCTCTCTCTCTTCCTAGAGTACCAGAAGTTAATAGGAAAGGTAGGAGAGCTAAGGCATCAAAATAAACAGTTGTCTGTTGACATAGATTTAATGCAGATCAATAATGAGACTTTGACCATTGATATTGAAACTTTAAAATTTGAAGTAGAAAGGTTACAAGTCTTATTAATCATTAGTAGATAGTTTAGAGTTAGAAATTGCCATATCTGAAAACTCTAAGTTGTTAGCCGAAGTTCGACAACTTCAATTGTCCTGGGATAGGATGGGTCAGAGATTCCATAGTCATATCCATAGCAGACCTGACTCCCTCTCTAATTTTGAGATAGTGAGTCCTCATCCCGTAGTCCTACTCCTGGTACTCCTAGGACTATTTACCACACTAGCGGTGACTTCGGATATTTACACCTTGAGTGTAGTATTACTCGTGCTCGAATAAATACCACCCTTCTAGTGTGATTCCCTCCTTCCTAGAAACCCCTTTGTTATTTCACATGTACAAAACTAGTAGAAAGGGTGCTTCTAAGAAGAGGAGGATTGGGAGAAAGGCTTCTCCTAGTTGGACTTCATCCCTATCCTAGGACTTCATCCCTATCCTATGTATGGGCTTCCAAATATAAGAACATATGCTTAGTCACCCATACTAAGGAAAATAAGACGGACCTACCTAGTTAGTATCTAGATAATGGGGCCTCCAAGCACATGACTGGAGATAGATCCTTCTTTGCTACTTTTGAAGATTTCAAATGAGGATCTACATCTTATGAGGATGGTAGTTAGTCACAAATCACTGGTAGGGGCTCTATTAAATTTCCCAATATGCCCATCATTGATGACGTCCTCTACATAGAAGGTTTGAGACATAACCTTCTTTGTGTATCACAGCTATGTGATCAAGGACATACTATGACCTTTAGCCATGGTGGCAGTGAGATTTCTGACAACTCTGGTAAGGTTGTCATGAGAGGTCTCAGAACTACTGAACCTCTTATTTTACATGCCTCATGGTTTCTACTTCGGAAGGGGATGATCTTAAAGAAAAATCCATTGCTCCTTCGAGGAAAGTCATTGAGTGCAATTCTTGTTGAAGGGAGGGACATCATGCTATGGAATGCAAGATGAAACTCCGTGATCCTGATTTCTCCTAGAAATTTAAATTCGTGGAGAAAGAGACATCGGTTGAGACTTATCCACTAGATTGCACTGTTCCATTTGATAAGGATAAGGCTCCCGCTGACTCTTGGGACACTGGCTCTACTGCCCCCGATTAGAAACGTTCAAACGAAATGTTCTTGATCAATTGAACAAGAGCTTCAAACTTAAGAAGGCGATAGAGGGAAGTAGGTTTAGAAAGCCACCCAGACCTCCTTCAAATCCTACATCGTGGGTCCCCGAGGGGTGATCTCCTAGGTGGGCATCACATATAAAAGTGTTGAATTGATGGACATATCTTTTACACCTGAGTATTTGATACACGAACTACTTGTGCACATGGTATTTTTAGAATATTTTCTTGTGTGCATATTTAGTTTGTCTTTTGTGGTTTGTGCATTTTAAATAGTCATTCTATTAAATTGCACACTTCACTTTGGCTTGTGGGTGTTCTAAAGCTTTTAGAAATTTCCTTGTGATCTTTTTGAAATTTTTAGAGCATTTTTCTAGGTTTATAGTGTCTGGTCGACTGGACTGGTTTGAGACTCTCTGATTTGAGGTACTGTGGAACGGGCATGTTACGAGAGTGACCCCTCAGATTATTGCTTCTATGATTTCGGTCCCACTCTCTCCCGGTCATGAGACCCTTGGGAATATTGACCTTGACAAGTTAAGTTCTACTCTCATACACCTTTGTGGGTTTGAGGTTGAGCTTAATGAAGACAGGCCCCTAAAGGTCTCCCTTCTTCGTCCCATGTATAGGATATTGCATAATATTCTCACCACTAATGTATATCCTAGACATGGGAATAAGTAAGAGCTATCACAATACATGATTTCCGTTCTCTTTCATGTTGTGACTGGTGTCCATATCTATCTGCCTTCCCTCATCTGTAGGACTATCATCTTGTATTCTTCTGCACCCCGTAATGGGGCTTTTCCTTTCGGCTTCCTTATCATTGAGTTAAGGAAGGCTGCTGGGATCAAAGCTCCTTAGATGGACAGATCGCCAAATAACCCAGTGCAGGGTCAGCGCCCTTTGTCACGTCTTTCCAACCGCCCCTTGATGGAGTCTATTGCTACAGAGGTTGGTGGGATGCGTCGTGATCAGACCCAGATGATGAGGATGATGCGCCAATCTTGAAGGATGCTCTCTGTTGGTCCAAAAAACCAAATCCATACTCTTCCCGATCTAATTGTGATGTATCTCTTTCGGTTGTGATGCCGAGGGGTTGCGGGCATTCCAGAACGTTTACAAGTTCACCTGAAAGACAGGTAGTGTGAATCAAAGTCCGTAAATTAGATTTTAATGTAGATCAGTCGAGGTGTGACCGATTTTGAGTCAGAAGATTGTATGGCTCCCAATCTTGAAGGATTAGTTACTGAACCAGAAATACTAATTTAACTCGTCAACAACACTTTTATACAAAACAACTAGAACATGAGTTCACATACAACTTAGAAGGTAAACCTTCTAACTTGGAAAGACAAGAAGTAATATGAACAAAGAATATACAAAACCTTCAGCGTTTCCTTGGGCTCTGATTGTGGGACGTGACTACACTACTTCATGGGTGCACAAATTAGCATGCAAGGGACTATCGAAAGGGTTTCCTTTAATTTCTCCACTGGAATTCCTTCGTTACCGACTAAAGGGATTTTCTTAGAGAAGCTTAGTTCGATGTAAGAAGTAGGTGCAGCAGGATCTTTGCAGAAGCTAAGGATTAACTAATGATCATTGGGGATCAGAAACTAAGCTAATGTGTAGCTTTCGAGTTGATTTACTGTGGAGACCTTTTCGTTTTGGCCGATTTTGTCTCATAACCCCTCATTGCAACCGTTTGACAGTTTATGAGTGATGGGCGGTTATTTTTCTGCTTCTATTGACACCTCACCCACTATCAAGATTTCATTTCCTTGTTGTTAGGCTAGGGTTCTACATTGATAACAATCTGGGCCCATGTGCTAATTCTGGGCCTATGCTGATCTTTCGGACTTATGCTCAATCGAGGCCCATACTTAATTTGGTATTTCCTTTGGTCTGGTCTTAGTGGTCTAGATCCAACCTAAACATTGCCCCCTTATCTTTTCTTTTTAAAAGTAAACTTTTGAATTGACAAGAGTATCCACAATTGGATATCTTCGGGAAATGACGATAATCATCAAGACCTTTAAATCTCTCTAAATTTGAAAATGCAACTTCCGCTCGATCTTCATCTTCTCATTTTCTCGTTCATTTGTTTCTTGCTCAGCTCTTCAATGGCATCTAGCTTCCCTCACAAATTTTCTTCTCTTTCGTCGCTCTCTTCCTCTGCTGATCAGAGACTGATGTTTTCTTATAAAGATACTTTTGCTCTAGGTCCCTCTTTCCAGAAATCACTCCGCAGCTGGCCTCTGCAATGCAACCTTTTTTACCACGGTGTATTGCCGAAAGCTTTCTCGCCGATGCTCCCTTCCTAGATTGGCATGCTTGGACTGCTGGCCATTCTTTGAGATCCCTGCCAAAAGCAAATGGGTACTGGGTTTCATGGATCGGCCGCTTGACTCCCTTCTTTGCCACTCTCTGGAAGTCGGTGGGTATTTTTGAACTAATCCAATATTCGTGTTTTGAGTTTTCCATGGCTAATCCCATGCTCGTTGCTCTTGTCTATTTTGGGTCTCACTCTACCAACTCCTTCCATCTTCTATGTGGTCCTATGGGACTGACCGTTCTTGACGTTTGCTCTCTCACCGGTCTGCCTCCAGTCGATGAGTCTGTTGATGGCAACCTCCCTTCTTCCAACCTTTTTTTGACAACTCTAATGCCCGGATAGCTTATGGAACCTTCATGCTCAGGGAAAAGAATAAAACTTATACTCATGATATTCAAGAGCATTGCTCTTTTTTGCTGATGTTTTTATGTCGTAGCTTGTGTGTGGCCTCTGGCCAACTCACCAAAGAGTACACTCGGGTTGCCATTGCCTTGGCTGATAGCCGTTCTCTTGCTTTAGCCCCCTTCAATTTATCTCAACTATATTGAGGTCTTTTCAATCTTGCAAAACGGAATCTCGCTTTTGTGGGTGGCCCTCTGTGGTTTCTTCAGTCTTGGGTTTGGGAATATTTTCCTGGATTTTTTGCTCAATCGGCCATGGCTCCTATTTCCAATCTTCTTTTCCGTGGACAACGTTGGCTGAATGCCAGTATTTCTCCACCTTCCTTTGCCGAATCTTTCCAATTCTTTTTTACTCCTCCTCTCAATCGTTCATGTAGACACCCCAATTTTCACGAGAGCGAATTTTTCTTGATCTTTGCAACTTCTGGAGGCTTGCACTTGGTTTTTCCTATCTCCCAATCATCTCTAAACAGTTCCCCAATCACATTGCCAATTTTCTCTGAAAATCTCAAAAAGCATGTGAAATGACCAAAATACCCTTGGTAGACTCTGTCTAATCCATCTCAATCCTAAATCCATTCTTAACCTCAATTTCGAATTCCTGAGCCAAAATGTTCTCCAATCAGTATAATGTTGGGCTAATTTTAAGTTCGTTGGAAAAAAAACAGTTTTACCCCTAATCCTGTCATTTGGATCAAATAGTTAAATCGAGGGTCAAAATATTTTACCAACATCAAATTTGGATTCCTCGTCAAAACACCTTCGAGCGACTGTGATTTTGTAAATTCCAAGTTCGGGAGTCGAAGGGTCATTTTTTGGTATTTTTAAAATTATCAAAAAAGGACGCTGGGACAAAAAAAATATTAAAAAACACTTTAGGGAGGAAATTGAAATAATTGAGAGAATATTTAAGGAAGATTTGCCATGTGTCAAAATCCAAGAAATAAGAAAGAATTAATTCTAGAAGTTTCCATGTGGCAAATCCCCAAAAGAAAAAAGAAATCTTTTAAATTCAAAAATAAATAAATAAAAAGAGGGCTTCTATTCTTAAACAAATCATAAAGGAGAGTTTCTAAATTTTAAAATCCAATTCAAACAAAAAGGGGAGGTTTCTAAAATTTAATTCAAAATGGGTTTCTAAATTCCAGGATCTATACAATTCAATTCAAAAAGAAGAAAAAAAATAAAAGAGGAAAGCTTCTAAATTCAAAAAGAAAAGAAAAGTTTTATTATAAAAAGGGAGGGAGCGCTCGGCTCTTGGGGACATGATTTCATCATCTTCTTCCCGGAACTCTCACCCTCCCAATACTCACGGATTTTCTCTCTCCCTCTCCGTCTCTCCTTCTCTCTCTTTCGGCAGCGGCGATTCCAGCATCAAACCATCTTGTTCCGACATCCCATTTCTCCGGCGTTTTCCAGCAGCACCCAAATCTTTTTCCACCTCCAATCAAACCAAAACCCGACAGCTTCCAACACCGAACAAACTTCGGCGATCCTTCTTCCATCAATCCGGTAATCTCTCTCTCCCTCCGTTCTTCTTCCGTTTTCTCCTCTTTCCCTCTGTTCTCACGGCTCTTTATCTCTCTTCCGCACCCCGCTCTTCTCCCATTTCTCTTACTGCTGCTCTTTGTAGCAATAGCTACCCGGCTGAATCCAGCACCTTCCCCTTCTCCGTCCGAAATCAACCGCCCTCCACCAAACTTTCCGCTCTGCCTCTCTCTTCCCCTTTTGTGGCGCCTAACCTCCATTTCCTTTGTCTTTCTTTGTTCATCCTCCATCACAGAACTGAACCCAAACCTCTAACCTCCATTAATACACCCAAAATTTGCAATCACCACCTCCATTAACGCGTTCCAACGAAATCCATCTTCCAACATCATCACGCACCACCACCGTCCAACATCCCTCGGCCTCATTCACTCACTTCGTCTCCCTCTGTCACGCCCCGAACCCGTAACCCGGATCCCTAGGTGGGATGACACGAATCATGAGGCGCACCCTTCGGGATCCATTTCTGGACCGCGGATTAGCATATCATAACCAAAGATAAAATGAAATAAATAACTTTATTCATT
>JAUPMG010251087.1:0-21987 GCA_031762675.1 Pachysandra terminalis
AGTTTTATACGTAACGATATTTGTCCTTATGTTTATAAACCTGATTTCTAACCTAGAATGTATTTCGTTTCTTTTCCACTGAACTCTGTAATAATGATATGTTTATGTTTCGTTAAATGCTTATTTTAGGATAAATCCTATTTTGTTGTGATCCACCACTCTCCTTTGAGGAAGTGAATGTGATGTCTCTAGTCCTTGATGGACCGTATCGGGTCTATCAGATTTGGGACGTTACAATTTCTTAGCCATATTATGTGTACTGTATATTGAACTTTTCTATTGTTATTTCTTAGCCGTACTATGTGTGTTAATTATCTTTTTTAAATACTTGCAAAACCACAATGAATGGTTCAAATGATAACATTACATATTGGAATTCCCTTGTCCATCAAAATTCATTTTGGAATTTCTTTGTAAGTTACCAATCAAGGACTCTTGCGTTGATACAACGGATAGTGTGAGGAACCTTGTTCAGAACGATGCTGACAAAGCGAAGGGAGAGATAGCGGATGATTGAAACGGAAGTTGAAGCCTCTGAAAGAGTAGCTTCTTTTGGACCAAAAATTTAGTTTGAAGGATTTATGAAATTTTCTTTGCATAACTTTAATAATGATGTTTTGTCAAGTATACGCTCTAAACTTAAATGTGTATGTACTAAACTTGACTGTTTTAAATTTTCCATTCTCATATCAAATATAAAAAATTGCTAATCTTACTGGATTGTTCAATTTGAAATGAATAAAACAAGAAAACCCAGTTAATTTGCTTACTTGACTACCAAGTTGCAATTATACATAACAGTATGGTAATCCAATCAGCAAATTAACTGGGATTTCAGAAAAAACCAATTAATTTGCTAAATTGATTACCAAGTTGCTATGCGAAATGCCAATTTGGTATTAACACCTACCAATTAACTGGGTTTTAACCCAATTGTATAGTAGAGATAAACCCAGTTAACTTGCTTAGTTGAACACCAACTTGCCATTGTACATAGCAAATTGGTAAGCAAGTCAACAAACTAACTGGATTTTTAGGAAAACCCAGTTAATTTGCTGACTTGACTACCAAGTTGCTATGTGAGATGCCAACTTGGTGTTCTACTAAGCATGTTAACTGGGTTTACCTGTTCTATACAATTGGGTTAAAACCCAATTAATTTGCAGGTTAATTGGGTTTGCCTGTTCCTGAAATCCCAATTAATTTGAGAAATTGATGTGTGAAAACAGGTCAAATGGAAATGAGTAAGAAAGTAAAACTTTCACTGAACTCATTATCTTTCTGAAATCATAGAATCCATGTGTATTACAAAAACAAGGAAAAAGGAAGAACATCCATACAAGAATCCATCCAACTGAAGTGCAACAAAACTCTTCCCAACAAGAATTTAAATGCTCTAAGTTAATCTTCACCGAATGATAACATCTGCCACCAAATTAACTGGTAGTTGTAGGATGTGGCCATGATGCACTAGGCCCTCGTCGACGACCTGGCGTTGGATTTATGTGTGTCATCTGTGCCACGCGTTCACTCCTACGGACTCCAATGGCGGCTTGTCTAGCTAGAGGGCAAGGAAGATCTTTCATATTATCAACATCTATAATATCTGCATATTTATAATCTCCTATCCATATCAGTAAGAACAAATATGCACACAAATTACATGCAACAAATGAAACATTAAACATAGCATACCATGATCAGGTGATATATTTGTAGTGTCATCACTGGGGGGATCCATATGATCATCCACATGCATTTCCTCAGATGATGTTTCGTCACCATCGTCACGATGCAACCCCTGTTGAATATCCACCTGCATTTCCTCCTCAGATGATGTTTCATCACCATCGTCACGATGCGACCCCTGATGAATATCCACCAAAGGCGATGGTGGATGGGTCATATCGATATATGTACACCCCTCCTGCTCCATGAGTGAAAACAGGTCACAAATATATGCATGCTCGTCACTATTAACAACTTGTTGTAGGAATGGTCGTGCAGCGGTAGTGAAGCTGTGCATCAGACGTCGTTGTAGGAGAGCATACTAAGAATATTAGCAATGCAATTTCTATATATCTAGCAATCATATAAATGGACTCACCAATCTAGACGCAACTGCATCTGCATATCCTCTAGGCCTAAACTCCCACGACCTCCTATATGGGATATTTTGCTCCGGGGGGTGAATGCGTAGACAGGTGACTCTATGGTACCATTGTTGGTACCGATGGTACTCTTGGTCTGAGGGGAGAATAAAGGACCATCAACCAACTGATTTTCAAACGTCACCTCCCACTCCATGATCTCATCCGGATATATCAAAGAGTAATAAGTGACAATCTTAGATCGTAACCTCAAAACCATTTTGGGGGGATCTTGAGGTAGCCCCTACACGAGCCCAAACTGCCGCATGCACCGATCTGGAAAATGCGTCTCCCGTATATGGTAGAACAACAACCACGTCCTAGCCCTACCCATGAATGACCCTACTGCTGCCTCAATAGGTGCACTATGATTAGCGGAGTAAGGTTGCCACTCAACCTATTATAACATAAAAAAAACCCATTAGTAGTTAGTTTACAGCAGTAGAAGAAGTTGAACATAATTAGAGAACTTACATCATCCTCCCGCATCAAATCAAGCTCATGCCAACAGAACAACAATCTGTTGTGACACTCGGTGACACGACCTTTGTTTTTCCACCGCAAGGCCAAAGGGAAAGGAATAGTGTCACCTACCGACTCAGGTTGGAAGCACCTAAAGTGCTCATAAAACCATGCCTGCAACCATCTCAGAATATACAAATTACTTAGAACATAACACACATGCAAAAAGATCATAAATTCTAATAAAGTAATTACATACCATAAGAAAAGTCATATAACCACATATATACTTTTGAGAGCTGATAGAACAACGTCTCAACTGCCTATACAAGTAACCAATTGCAGCCGCACCCCAAGCATATTCCCCACACTCTGCCATGTCCTCAAGTAGGGGAAGGTACATGGTATTCACCATATTCCCAGCAGTCTCTGAGAATATGGTGGAACCAAGAAGGCATAACAGGTATGCTCGTGTGTACTGTTGTAGCTGTACCAATGTGTAATCATCAGGTAAAACATTAAAGTTATCTTGTAACCAGCCTAGCCGCACGTAGCAACCGGAGAAGTCCCTCTCTTCTGGTCATAACCCAAGCAGCCTCTCGTAGACAATGTCGACTGCAGAGATCATACCAACGACGGGCCTCCTAATAACATGTAAGTCTAATAGGAAGGCAGCGTCCTCCATCGTCACGGTCATCTCTCCAACGGGTAAATGGAAGGTATCTGTCTCCGGTCTCCATCTCTCTAATCCCGCGGTGATCAGGCAACAATACACCTAAATGTGGCCAATCTTATGTAAGTGGCCAAACGCAGCAATCTCAATCAATCGGATTTGACGCCTTATGAGACGCCAATCCTTCAACGACCTCGTGTGGTCATTGGCCTGAATGACTACATGCTCCTGGATAGAATAGGAGTCATCAAATTATTAATAATTAAATTAATTGCTAACTAATTTGAACATGCATATCTATGGAAACATATTATCTATCCACAATTAAACTGCTGTGTTTACCCACCACCCCAGATTCGGTCAGATATGTGCGACCTTTGTAAATATAGTAGTGATGGGTCTGTAATAGCATGGGTAGATCTATCTGATGTGGAAGAGGCCATTCTGTCGGAGTACAAAGAAACATTTTAGATTACTTAATTAAAGCAACTTACTATAAGAAGAAGCATGTTACATTATCAAAGAACCAAAAAAAGAGAATGAGAACATAAATGAAAATCGAATCACTAGTCAGTTAACTGTCATTGTCATTTCCATTACAAGTCACAAAATGACATAATGATACTAGCCACAACACATAATGACAACCACAACCAAGTAGCAGCACTAGAGCATCACGTATGGGCAACACCAAAGAATCAAAACAGGGGAAAAAACAGGGCAACCATCAGAACAAGAAAAATTTGAAATCAGGTTGCTAGAAGAAAATTGGTATTTCTGTAGTAGCCAAATTCAAAATAATTTAATTAAATTGCAAATTCCCTCTCAGGGATATCAACAACAACATAATTTGAAATAAAACTAGCATAACAATTCCTTTGTCTTCAATCATCACAACAGGAAAATTTAGAATTCTTCTCAAACCCTAGCTCTTTCTGTCTGTGTTTATTGAATTAAAAAAATAAATAAATAATTGAGACCGTACCTATGGAAATCCTAGAAATGGAGTTTCTTTGATTTAAGTTCCTAGATTGCTCGAGCTTGTTCTCAAATCATCAACTTGGGTTGAACAATAGTGACGGGACAGTGACGGGATTGGTGTTGAACGATGGTGAGGGGATTGCGGTTCAAGTGAGGTGTTTATTTTTTGGGATTGAAGAGGGTGTTGCAAATGGGGCTAAAGGAGAGATTTGAGATGATCAAACAGTGGTGGTGGTGATTTTTCTGGGTTTGGGAGGGTGGTGGTGATTTTTTTGCTTTTGGGAAGGTGGTGGATTGATTGTGAAGAAGAAGATGAAGTGGGAGAAGAAGAAAACAAATGGAGAGAATGAGAGAAATTACCTGAAAATGATGGAGCACGATTTGCTGGTGTGTGGACGTCGGATTTGGAGCGTCGCCGGCGTTAAATGGAGAAGAAGAGGATTTGAGAAGAAGGGTGAAGGAGTTAGGGCAAAGGGATTGAGGGCCAAACTGAAATTTTAGAAAACTTTACTAAAGGGCAATTTTGACATTTTAACACTTTCAGTGAAAAAAATCATTGAATCTTAAATTGTTTTAAAGAGTTTGAACTGACCACAAGAAGACTTTTTCTATGCACTGAAACGTTAATTCAACTTTGTGCATTTCCATTACCTTAAAAAAACCCAAGTAAGATTATACCTTACTTTTAATAAGTTTTTAACGTAGAGTGATATTTTTTAAGATAGAAAGACTACTCGAAATACCCCTCCCTTATTACGTTTCTTCTACACTAACACACTACATAATTTTTAAAAATAATATTTCTGATCCCATCTTTTTCCCCAGTTTTATCCCTTTCATCCCTAGGGATGTAAACGAGCGAAGCTGAGCTTTGCCCAACTCAGCTTAGGCTCGTAAAATCTGGACAAGGCTTGGACTTGGCTCAGACTCGATAAAAATTTTCGGGCTCAGGCTCACTGGTTTTTTCAAGACTCAAGCTCAACTCGGACAAAGATCAGCTCGACTCGTGAAAGGCCAAGACTCAATTAATTAGGATTTTTTAAATTTTAACCTAACTATTTACTAGATCCTAGCTTTACATTTAATAAATTAGTTGACTTATTAAACGTCACTAACTTTTTTTTGGAACTAACAAGCTACTAACATTATATTTAATGATTAATATTATTTACATTTATATATGATACCCATAATACATATATAAGATCGAGCCAAGCTTTAACCGAGCTGAGCCTTCCTAAGCTTGACTCAAGCTCGTTAAAATAATAAGCCTCTTTTTAGGCATAGTCTCGACTTGCGCGCTTAAATATTGAGCGCAAGTTCGGCTCATACGAACCGAGCCCGAGCTCCTTGACAGCCCCATTCATCCCTTCTTTCTCCACGATATGCCCCGGTCTCTTTCAATTTCAAAGGATGAAAAGGAGACTTCCGCTTCTAGCGATTCTGGTATTATGAAGATTAAAAAAATTAAATTAAAATAAATTCAATTAATATTCAAACTTTTTTTTTGGTGAGAAATTAATATTCAAACTCAAAGCAAGAAGTATCCACGCTTCTACCCTATCTTTTGCTCTCTCTCTCTCTCGGTATTTTCACTGTAGTTTTCCTTCTTACCTAGAGATCTTCACCTGAGAAGCTACCTATCGCTTTCTATTTCACATTTTTCATTTCAAATCCTTCCCTTTAAAACCCTAGCTTTCGCCTCTTTATCTTTCTCTCTATCTCAAGTTGTTTCGAATTTTGATTTATCTTCTCTGCTATTTTGCTGGTAGTAGATCAATCAAGCTGCAAAGCTTCTGGTTTCTGAATTGCTTCTGAAGGCGAGTTAATGGAGGTTTTCTGCTCATTCTCTTTTACATCCACTCAACATTTTATCTTCAAACCTTTGAAATCCTGATCATCTTTAGTTCTCCTCTTCTTCTTCTGCTCAACAACTTAGATCTCGATTAGGTTACCAAGAACAAAAAATTACTGTAGCTTCAGTTACTTGCTTATCTTGTTTCCTTGAGATTATGGCTTCGTTGAGTTCTTCTCGTTCAGGTACTATATCCAGATCGAGAAAACATTCTCCGATCGAGCGCAAGCCATTAATACTGAAAGATTTTCTCAGAGACGATATGAGTTCCTATTCTTTGAACGACTTCTGATCATTTCCTCGACGAGCATGCTACCCTTCCATGTGAAACCTTCTCTAAATAGATCTCAAAACCAGAGACTCAAACATCACAAGCAAACTACTGATTAGAAGCCGATCGAAAGCGATTTTTTCAGTTTGCCAAAATAAGTGTGCCTGATGAAACAAATCATACCAGAAAAGTCCGTTCACCGATTTGGAACGAAATTATCAGTTGAGAAAGGGGCAAAACAAATTTTTCCAATGTGTCGGAATTAATGTGCGGGATGAAACAAATCAAATGAGAAAATGTTGTTCATTTAGCTGAGAGAGAGAGAGAGAGAGAGAGAGAGAGAGAGAGAGAGAAAGAAGGGATGACAGGGGTGAAACTGACGGCGAGAAGATGGGAGGAAATCAGTTGTTGTCCTCGCTGTGAGGTTAACCTCGTGGTGACACGTGGCACAGCTTAGCTCATAGCTGTTAAGCCTTGACCTTTTTGAACACCGTCAAAAAAGAGACTTTTCATTAGGTGTTGTTACCTTATGACCTGTCAACACACAACCAGACGATTTAAAATTTTCATTTCCTATCCAATCTTCTCTCTCTCTCTCTCTCACCCATCGTGCTGGGAAAGTTAGGTTGAAACTAGGCAGCCGGAATCAATATAGAGTCTGGCACGGTGTTACTCTTTGTTCAGCTCGTTGGAGAGATGGAAACTTTGTTGAAAGAAGTTCTGAAGTGTCGTTGCGGCAACAAACAGTGATCGTATGCCGTTTTCTGGAAGATTTGTTGTCAGAATATATCGTAAGTCCGGTTGCATCTGTTCAAATATGTTTCTTCTTGTATTTTTTTTCTGTAACTCTAGATTTGTTGATGTTAGATATTTCTGTTTTGTTTCTCCATAAATTATGGTTTTAATTTTCTTTTTTTCTTTTTTTTTTCTTTAACTCTAGATTTGTTGATGTAAGATATTTCTGTTTTGTTTCTCCAAAAGTTAGGGTTTTAATTTGCATTTTCTATATATGTGTTGTTAGGTTGATTAGGTATGTAGATATGCCCAAGCTTTATTTATTTGGATTAATGTGACAAACTGAACCTCTACTTCTTTTTCTCAGGTTCTTAAAGACAAAACAGAACAAATACAACATTCCAAATGAAGGAAAAAAGATTTCAGATTATAAATCAAAAGAGGGACAACACATTTATAGAAAACGCAAATTAAAACCCTAACTTTTGGAGAAACAAAACAGAAATATCTAACATCAACAAATCTAGAGTTAAAGAAAAAAAAAGACAAAAAGAAAATTAAAACCCTAACTTATGGAGAAACAAAACGGAAATATCTAACATCAACAAATCTAGAGTTAAAGAAAACAAAAATACAAGAAGAAACACATTTGAACAAATGCAACCGGACTTACAACGGATCCCGACAACCGATCTTCCAGAAAATCACATACGTTTACTGTTTGTTATCGCAGAGGCACTTCAGAGCTTCTTTCAACAAAGGTCCCATCTCTCCAACAAACTGAACAAAGAGTAACACCGTGCTGGACTCTATATTGACTCCGACTACCTAGCTGCGGCCTAACTTCCCCGGCACGATGGGTGAGAGTAAGAGAGAGAGAGAGAGAGAGAGAGAGAGAGAGAGAGAGGGAGAGAGAGAGAGAAGATTGGAGGGGAAATGAAAATTTCAAATCGTCTGGTTGTGCGTTGACGGGTCAAAGGCTAACAACACCTAATGGAAAGTCTCTTTTTTGACGGTGTTAAAAAAGATCGAGGCTTAACAGTTGTGCCATGTGTCGCCACGAGGTTAACCCACCACAAGGTTAACCCCACAACGAGGACAACAGCTTAGCCCACAGCTAATTTCCTCCCGAAGAAGATGGGACATAAGTGTAATTTTTAAAATTTAGGGTTTTTTAACATAAGGTATATACACAAGTTCAGATTGAGGTTTTAGTGAGTTGAAAAATTCCTTGTAAGGTCAGACCTTACTTTAAGAAGTTTTTAACGTTGAGCGATTTGTTTTAAGTTAGAGAATAGACTGCCTAAAATACCCTTTCTTATTCTTTTCCTTCTACACTAGCGCACTATATATTTTTTTAACAAAAAGTGTTTTATCAACACTACCCTTTGTGAAATCATGATTAACTAAGAACTCAGTTAATCTCTCATACCACGCATGAGGGGCTTTAAAATGATTTGGTTTCGGATTTATAGATCCGGTTTATAATCGGGTCCAATTCTAGTGCTATAAAAGATGAATCCGTTAAGAATCGGGTTTATAGGTATACCTGACCTTTAGGTTTGCTAAAAAATTCATTAATTATTCTTTAAAGATAAGATATTTGAAATTAAGTAAAATTTATTTATATTTAAATGATTCATTAGTTAAGTTTTTGATAATTAATAATTATAATATTAACTAATTAATCTAATCAAAACTAAACAAAAGTTAATCTACAAATTTTTAATTTTTAAACGTCCCTTTATATTAGACACTATTTTATGTTATGAATGGGATGTAATATGCGTTGGTGCAAATATTCTATCTCAATTTAAATAAATATTTGGGTCAATTCCGACCTAACTTGTTTAAGCTCAAACTTGTTTACAATCTACCCGAACTCGACTCAATCCTACTCGTCGAAACAAATACAAGAAGATCATAAGAGAGTTGAGAGAGAGAGAGAGAGAGAGAGAGAGAGAGAGGAATGAGTAAAGGAAAGTCAAGGAAAAAGGGAGTAGTTGGTTGGCTTTAGTAAGGGCATTTTAGAAATTGTAGTATGTAATGTTGCTTTAATATCTTATAAAGGATAAACTTGAAAGATTAATATTCTAGATAGCACTGACATAGGATTGAATTGCGAAATAATTATAAATTAGGAAGGTTAGGTAGGTGCTTCTATTATAGAGGAGTGAAAAGTTGATGAGCTTCGAAAGTAAGACTTATATGTAATTTTCCAATATTTTTTCAGCTCATTAAATCATAATTAAAGACTTGTACATTTTTCTTGAGATTTTCAACTGCAACTTAAAAATCCCTCAACCAACTTGGTGGGCTTAAAAGCCCTGGACCTGATGGGTTCCAAGGGGTGTTTTATAAATCTTATTGGGATACGGTTAAGAAATAGGTGATTAATGTTGTTACAGATTTCTTTGATTATGGTGTTTTGTCTTCTGAGCTTAATCACACCTTTATTGCTTTAATCCCAAAGAATGAAAATCCTAGAACCCTGAGGGACTTTAGATTGAAATTGGGGAATTATCTGAAATAGTAATTCCACATTGTTTCTAAAGGTTCAAGCAATGGTACATGGAAACATCCATAACTAAGATGAATCGTATCTTAACATGTGTGAACAAAGAGTTCACTTAAACACTACAGACTCATGGACTCAGTTTGTCCAACACAAAATTGCTTAAGAAAGTGGGGCAGCACTTGTACTACGAATAGAGAAAAATGACACATGTTCCTTCAGACAAGTAAGGCCAAAAACCAATAACTTTTCCGTATGGGGAGTCAAATTCCTGTCAAAAAAAATGAAGAACCATCAATAATAACTGATCAATAATATCACCAATTCAATCTGAACTTGAAAGTAAATAAGAACTACTAAAAAAACAAATTAACCCAAATAAGGAAAAAAAAAAAAGAAAGAAAGAAAAATAGAACATCAATCTAACAGAATTGGAGTTGGACAAGCCCAAAAATGTAAACCAAAAGCAATCAAAGGCAAAGCATAAACCAAAAACCAAAAGCAATCACATTATTTTTATAATAAAACTTTGTCAATTGTCACTTTCCACTATGATCCAAAATTGATAATAAAAATGCATCCAAACCTGATATAAGTAACTATGTGTAATAACCTGAATAATTCATAAAAAAAAATAAATGAGAATCTTAGGGTAGGATAGTGATTTAATTAGATTGATAAGTTAATTTCATTTAGTAGATTTAATTTAGATCACTTAACACCTTTAATCACACAAAAACACACTAGAAATCCCTAGATCATTAATTGATTAATTTAACTCGATAGACTTAAGGGCAGTGTTAATCAGATAACTTAAGTTAGCAATTAAATAGGAAAAGAATATTAGTGCTGCTTTTATCTTCCTATTAGCGCATTTTTATATTCCATATCACATGATGTTTGTTACCCTTGGTTGGATCGCCGATCGGATTAGATCCGACCATGTGATCAAACTTGATGTGATTTTTAGGTATTACTGCTATATATGGTAGTCTAACCCTTATATGTTGAGAGAGTGGCAAACTTGTAAATTTTGTTATTTGATGATGTGTATGGCTAGGATTGTAGTTGTTATGATTGTATGGCTTATATCTAAGCTAGGGTGGTGTTTGTCTTTAGTGAGGGGTGAGGTGTAAGGTTAGATTTAGAGTGGGAGTGAGTGTGTCGTTGAGATGAGAGTGGTTGGAGTGGTTAGATTTAGATGGCTAGGATGAGAGTGGGTGTATTTGGATGGTTAGGATGAGGTTAGTAAAATGGAGGGTTGAGATTTGAAGTTGGCCTAGATCTAGACATGTGTTTAGGGTTTGGTTTGAGAGAAGAAAGAAAAACTCATATTCTCTTTAGGGTTATTGTTTTGGTTTGAAGGAGAGAGGGGTTTAGTGATGCTTGAGGTTTCTTGCATCTTCTTGAAAGCTAAGTGGATATCTTCATGAACATAAATAGGCTCATCTTAGGTCTCATGCTTTTCCTTTACTTTGCATGTTCATAATGAATTTTTGAATTGATCAAATGTTCGGAGGATAAGTTAGAGTTCATTTTTCGTATTTTAGAATGAGTTGAATATTTAGATGTTTATTTTAGTTGTTTTCATGTTTGGAGAATGGTTAGGTTTTCCATGTATCTTAAATGTCAGATTAGTGTCATGTTTTAGGGTTGTGTCTTAATGGATTTTAACTAATAAATGCATGTTAGAAATTTCCTATTTGTTGTATGCTCTGATTGAAAGAAAAACCACTTGTTTTTTGCCTGTTCACGACGTTTGGTGACCTCTTGGGTCCACCGAACAGGTCGCCGAACACTTTTTGGGCCGCAGGCGGATTGTTCGGTTCGCCGAGCAAGAACATCCCACCGAGATGGTTTCGGTGCGTCGTAGGGTGTGCCGAGTTATTTTTGGTGCGCCGAGGGGGTCGCCAAGATTATACTCCCTGGTTTTGTCACCGCGTCTCAGGTCAATCCGCCGAACTGGTCACCGAGTTGGCTTCGGTGTGCTGAAGGGTGCGCCGAAGGGGTCGCCGAGGCAAGTTTCGGTGCGTCGAAGACTCAGTCAAAGACCTCGCCGAACCTCATGTTTGTATGTTTGTTAGTGATACATATACCATAGTTTCTGATTGATAGAATTGAGCATACACTCTAATATAACTAATGTGACTCACACTCTATATTGGTTTAATGAAATTGGTATGGTATCACGTGGAAAGCTTGTAGCGCATAATGAGATCTTATTTAGTTTGACATTATGAGAAGTTCATTATGATCATTGCTTTACATGCCTCCTTGGGGGCTATTGAGTTGGCAAATATAAGATGGGTTGAGATGAGTTTTGTACACGTAATTGTTTATACATCCTCCAAGAACACTTAGACTATTTCATGTGCCTTCTAATTATGGTTCCACTATTCTTGTTTCTTAGATGTAATTTATGTTTCCTGTGAATTTGATGATTTACATGTTAGTTAGTTGTTATTTCACCTTGTACACAAGGAATTGAATGTTTAGCTAGCATGCACTCACTCACATACACAACATTAACTCTTGACCATGGATTTGGTCTATGAGTAACACCCTGTCCTTGAGTCCATAGTTTGAGGACTCCAGATTATTACATGAGAGTATTATGACATGGAAGTCATCATAAGCGAGGAGACTTAGATTTAGGTAGTTGAGGGACTGATCATCCCAATAGACCAACGGTTTGCTATCTCCCATGGTGTGGGATGCATCTTAGGTATAGATCCCAAGAGACATGAGGAAAAATGATAGGTGAGGGTACTTTATATCAGTAAGACCCAAAATCCAAATCATATGAGTGAACTCTGATAATTGATCAATGGTGTATGATTTTCTGAGGAAGTCCTGTGTGATGCCTTGGGATTCGTCCCTGTGATCGAAACTAAGGTGAGGCGCTTGTGTCCTCTAGGTCAAAACCTCTAGAAACTATATTGCGCACATAGAATAATATGTTATTCAGTCCATTTATTGGGGGGGGGGGGTATCTGTGTGAGCATCCTGGGATAACAAGATTGAGATCATATGATGGAACCAACATTAACTATCACTAATCAGAAAGGATCTTATCTTTGGGTCATGGCCTACCCAAAGGTGGATCGGTCTACATGAAATCCACATGGACCCCATGTATATTAGAATGTTTGCATAGATCACATGTGGTGATAGTTTGTAAGGTAGGTGTACAACATGCATTAATCAATAAGTTGACCTCATGCATCTATCTATATTGGTTATTGTATGGACTGAAGGTATTGAGAATTGCATGTTTTCTAGGATAGTCTTATATATTCCTGAAGGTATCATACTTATTGGCTAGTGGCTAGTATAGCTCATGCTTTATAGCAACCACATTTCAGGTACGTTAGAAGAAGATCGAGATGAAGCCCGGATGAAGATGCTGTCGTGATTCATATTTATTGATGTAATGTAATAGTTAGTAATAGTTTTTAATTTAAATTTCCCGATGTGTAAATGTTTATTTAGATTTCAACGAATCATGGACTTGTAATATATCTATTTTCTTTCAGTTGTTATCATATGGATTTAAATGTGCATTTTACCTTATAAATTCTCCTTGGGTGAATTTTCAAATATATATTCTTGCAACTTTGATATTTTATCTTCTATAGACGTTAGTCGTCTTTAAGATATTTAGTTAGGTTTCTAACTAAACTAATAGTAGGAATTGATTTGAAAATACTAGTATTTAAATTCCATTGCTTGTATAATGAATGATTATATTGGATATTATCTAAGAATTTTAACATCTCATAAATTAGGTCTTATTTAATATCCATTATATTTAGCCCCTTTTTGGGCTAGATATCGCTTATCACTCCCAAGCTTTGTTTGGGTGAAGGTTACGAGTTCACATTGGGATCTCCGATGAGATATTTGGTTTGGGTCGTGACACTATGCCCATGCTTATACCATCGAATTGTTACTGAAACAAGTCAAAACAAATCTTCATGCCTCCAAAATCTGTAAACCTAAGAAAAAAAAAAACAAGTAGAAACCTTTTAAACCAAAAAAGTTTTTAAACGTGGAAAGATGTGTCAAGACATTGTAAACCAAAAAAACTGCTTGTTTAACTGAATGGAAATAATTGTTTATAAGATAACAAAATATATAGAATGAGACTTATGATATCAAGATTTTGAGACTAGAAAGATCAAGCTCTTTTGACTTACAAATTCTCATTATAAGAATTTAGCAGAAGCACGGTCAAATTTCTCAAACCAGAAAACACATATAATGTCCCAGTGACCTATACCAGCTATCATGAGCATCCAATCTAACCCAACGCATGTATAACTTGAAGAGTTTGGAAACAAGAGCGAAGCTGCATTTCAAAGTTCAACCAAAAAATTACCAAAGAAAATCACTAAAAAGGGCATCAATCCATTCCGAAAAGACTTAAGCTAACAATCAAAGAACCTAAACTGATAATAATTACTTGATTCCAAAACCAAAGATGCAGTAAAGCAATGTATAGTTTTCTTAATGGTAATGGTTGTAGGAATGAGCTGGTCTGACTTAGAGCATACTAGCAAATCAATTTCAACTTGGTTCCAAAGAACCCAAATATGGTTATGAATTGAATCAGAGTAATTATGACAGGAACCTCAAGTAGGAGCAATGTTATGTGAATCAATTTCACCCTTGTCACAACAAGACAAACAAAACTCAATTTGAGAACCTTGATTAGCTATTTAACAGAAGCTTGCTTTGCAGGGTCATTTAAGTCCCTAATGTTCCACATGCTCCAAAAAATTGGTAAAACCCTTTGTGTGATGACCCCCTGGTTGCAGCAACAACCTCTTTACCTTTATCCATTATTTCAAAAGATTTCTTTTCATTTAAATTTTATTTTTGGAACCATTAGACCCTTGTTGGGCAGGTGACACATGATTCACAATACCATCACATGTAATAGTACCCATTATACCTCCATTCCATCCTAAATCATTGTTGGTGGAATAATCTCAGCAGATTTACGTCCATCAATCCGAGCTTTACAGTCATTAGCAGGCACATCCACAACACTTACTAGTCTAACAATACATAAAGGTAATGTATTTTTCACAACAGTAAAAGCAGAACCTCCACCTTAAGCAATGGTTCCCAACCCTACATGATTTGTTACAACTTCTTTGTCTTCTTATACCATCACCAAATTTTTCCTAGCACTCCCAGAACCACCGACTTCCCACAAAAAATGTTTCATAAGATAAAATCTGAAACCTAACAGCATTGGAGTTGGAAAAGCCAAAGAATAAGGAAAAAAAAAGAAAATCAGAATATCAATCTAATAGAATTGGAGCTGGAAAAGCCCAAAAACGTAGATGTGGCCATTGGAATCCTTGTGAATAAAATTATGAATAAAAGAATCACAAACTCAACAAATGCCACTTTAAAAAAAAAAAAAATAGTAGTACTGACCTGTTACTTTTGCTAGTCTTGTTGTGAATCAATTGTGGGGAATAAATGCTCTTGATATGATCTTCTAGTGTATAAATCTTGTTGCTACATAGTGGAAAGTGGAGGCCTATACATAAATACAGGCTGAGGATAACCATAAGTACTTGTACCAATATATGAAGCACCAAAAGCCCTGGATTCCTGTTTGACGATTAATAAAATAATTACATATGGAAAAGTAAAAACAAATAATCTAAATGTGTTAACCTTGACATGTTACCTAAACAGATTGTAGTGGTTCATTGAATGGTCTTGTAACTTGTTGTTCAGAAAAACTTCGAGTAATGTAAAACCTTGGACTGGAGTTGTTTTCTTTTGATTCTCTCTTGCTTTTTTGGGTTTCTCAACAACATTTGATTGATATACTTGACATGTTTGTTGCTGATGAGACATGGGCTCATTAGGCTTGTTTTTTTTTTTTTTTTTGCCTCTTTTGACTTACAAGTTTGCCAAGAGCATTTGGATACTGATGCATGTTGCAACCTGAACAAGTAACACTAGATTTCTGTTTCAAGCCTCTTATTTTTGCTAGGTTATCCACAATCTCGACACCAGTTTCTTCACACTCACTTTGAACTGAAGAGGTAATTCCATCACATGGAGCATCCACATCATTTTGTATGTCATTTAACTGTTATTGTATTTGATTTGCATGCTTGACTACAAGATCATAACCAACTCGACTCAAAGCAGCCCTCTTTCCTATAGGAACAACTATATGGCACAAACCTCTATAACGATTCTCGTACTCCAATTTAGGGTCGCTTTCAACAGTCATTGAAGAACCTGCTACACTTTGTCTACATTTAGCATCCTTTCTTCATCTATTCAATATGTACTTATCAGGTAGCTTTTTTATTCCATTGTTGTTCAAAACTCATAGTGCATGAGTGCAAAGAATTCTCATAAATTCAAACTTTTTGCAGCTACATGTTACACTAGCATCTATAGAATCATATATGACAGTATGCTTACGACGCTTAATTGACCTTGAGTTCGAAACTTTGTACTCGGTCTTTGTGAAAACTTTTTCATACACTTCATGACTACAATTCAAAGTTTTTAGTACTTCACGATGAAAAATATCCCAGATAGATGGTGTGTAAACACTCTTTACATTCTCTGATATTAAGATTCGAAAATCACACACCGGCACAGTTTGCCTCATCTTGTATTTTGCTTTCAACTCTTCATATCGTTTGTCTTTCGTCATTCTATCAAAAAATTTCAAAAACCTTGTTAACCTTTTTGAAGTGCCGAGATGTTGTTTCAACGAGCTATTCATAGCGCTTCAAATTGCTGTGTGGTATTCATATCTGCACAAAATGTGTTCCTTCCATATGCAAGAGCCCATTTTTCTCTTTCTTTAAACTGAGCTTCCAACCATTTGTTGTCTTGAAGGTGGTATCTCTCGATCATTTTATTCCACTCTTTAAATTCCTCATCATCTTCATATTCATATTTTTGAAAATCTTTTGAAAATGTTTTATTGTGAAATAATATATCATGAAGCTTCTTCGCAGCATTTTGATACATATGTCAAACACAAAGACGATGATAAGTTTCAGTTAAAATGGATTTTATAGCATTTATCATCGCTTGTTTTTGATCCGTTAGAATTGTCTTCGGGCTTTTTCCAGACATGGCTTTGATAAATGTCTTAAATTACTACTTGAAAGCTTCAATTGTTTCATCATAAAGAAGCACAACACCAAAAATGATGGTCTACATGTGATTACTAACTCCAAACAAACAAACCAAATGACCGATATTCGGTGTTGGTTTTGTAGGTTGTATCAAAACAAACCACATCACCAAATAAGTCATAATCACTCATCATCTCTGAATTTGTCCAAAAAATGTCACGTTACATATCATATTGTAACATATCATCCTCATCAAGCTACAAGGCATAGAAGAATGACGGATATTATAATTTCTTTTCTTGAAAATAGTCTAGTAAAACCTTTGCATCTGCTTTCTGCATGCTCATCTTCCGCCTATGACGCAATAGTTGTTGCAATTCGTAATGGTAAATCCAAGGTTGTCATGATCACCTGTTTGTTTACTCATTAACTCCATAATTGTTGAATGTTCTATACCAGAACTATCTGCTATGTCTACTTCAACAGCTTGTGCAAGACTGATAAGACCTTATCATATGAACCATGTTTTGCGAAACTAACTCATGATTATGCGATGGTTCAAAGTCCGTGGCCACATACTTACCATTATGGTTTATCTTAATTCGCATTTCTGCCTTACATCCAACCCTTGTTTTTGCACGGTGCTTTTTGATCTTTTGATCTCATTTATCTTTTCCACGTTTTCCTTCTCGGGAACAACAAAAAATTCTATCGACAATCACACCAAACTTTCTATAGACTTAAAAATTTTCTTATACTAAAACCAATCACTTTAGCATACTCATTGTAAAAAAAATCAATATCCACTTTTGATTCAAACTCTTTCCCAACTTCTGGCATGTAGTTTTGTTGGTTCATTTCTTTTGTTCCACTCTTGTAATTATTCAAATCATCACTAGCTTCGATTAGATCATTAATAGAGTCTTCCTCGTTACACATTTCTTCAAGTGATGCACAACTTCCAACCATTATGTCTTCTTACTCTGTTTTTATGCCAAAATAAAGCAACTAAAAATAATTGATGATTATGATGTGAAAGGGGTAAGTAATCAGTGTGATACAGAAATATAATCAAGATATTGCAAAAAAATTAGGTTGGTTGGTCAATACCATCTAATCTAAAGATGAAAAGTAATTTTTCTTTCTTTAATACGTCTAAGAAGTTACTTGTCAGGATACATACCCGGGTCACCAATTTGTTTGGTTGGTAAGGGCAGGAAAGAAGTGAAGGATTGTGAATGACCTGAACAAAAAGAGAGAATTTTATATTAGGGCAGGGAGTTAGCTGTACAAATTTAAGAAGGACCAATCCATTATAAACATTATAAACAAAGCAATTTTCTTTCATGGTAACAATGAAATGCTATTTAAGAGAATTACCGAGTGGAATAAGTGGCATGAAGTGTGAGAACTATAACAACGATGGAAATAAGAATTGGTATAAAAAATTGTTAGGGACTAAATGATAGCGATGGGGGAGAGTGAAACAATGTCATGGAGGCATTCCAATGAACAGGGGAAGTACAATCCATGTCAATCAATACATTGTGTAGGTGGAAAAAGACAAAGGAATTCTAGTTTTGAGGGCTTATGAATGCCTAGAATCCCACTAAATTTTTCAAAAATGAATTCAACCAAAATTTTTAAGTTCTTAGATATATACTTACAAAAACAAAAACAACTTCAATATTGGTGCATGAATCAATACGTAGAAAAACATTATCAACTTTAGAATTATTTATACGGATTCAAAGTTGAAAAGAATGAATCAGAGATATAATGAAAGAGTTAAAATAAAATGAATATAGCATTTAGCAATTGTTATTCTCAAAAAATGACCAAGACATTAAAAAAATAAAATAAATATATTAAAATGTACCTTTAGAACCAATGAGATATTTGGACTTTACATCAATCAGGAAGGGTACAAAGACGGAGAAAATTTTTGTTTCTCTCCCACCTAAATTTTTATCTTCGTTCTTTAAATTTTTTTTTTTCGAACCTTCTGTTAACGTGTCTTCAAGTTCTCCGTTAATTAGTCACGAGACCCTTAAGAGAGGCTTCTGATGCACGTGGCGAACATCGGTGCACGCTGCAGCCGATGCTTCAGCCAACGTGCTTCAGACGATGTAGGTAGACCCTATAACATCAACGGAATTGCAAATCTAATAGAACCTCCATCAATAGGTTCGTCACCCCCAACCGCCGAACCTCCATCAATAGGTTCCTCTCGTTTTCTTCTTTATTTTTTTTCCTCTCCATTTCAGGTCAAAGTTTTCGCTTCTCTCGCAGTATCTGGGGAAGGAAACTCGATCACTCGGTTTCCTCCTCGTCCGAGTTCAATCTTTCCAGATCAGTTATAGTAGAACACGGCAATGGCTGTGTAAGTTCGAATTCAAAATTCCCCATTTTTCTTCAATTTGTCGTCTGAATTGACAAAATAAACACAAATGCTTCCGTTCTTTATCGTTTCACCTCCCTAATTTATGTCCGTGAGATCTTGAAGAAACGACATTAATATGCCTTTCATTTGCTGTTGTTGTGTTGTTAATTGTGGTTCCTTTCAGAGTGGCATCAGCTCCTGGGAAGGTTTTGATTACTGGGGGCTACCTTATTTTGGAGAGACCAAATGCGGGGATCGTTCTCAGTACAAATGCTCGTTTCTACGCGATCGTGAAGCCAATCCATGACGACATCAAGCCTGATAGCTGGGCTTGGGTATGTGCATTTTAATTTCACTTGTGTTTTGTTGAATCAAATTAAGAGATTGGTTTTATCTCTGCTTCTTGGGTTTCGATGATTATTGGCTTTTTGGACGTGTTCTTGTGAAGGCAAAACTTCTCTGTCATTTAGTCGGGCAAGAAAGCATTTTTAGTTCATTAGAATATTTTCATAGCTTCCATGGTAAGAAAATGTCATTTTGTGCAATGGGAGTTGCATACCATGTGTGTCTTGTGTTGTCAGACTATAAGGCTTGAAAAGCCGGGGGGGAGGTAACATACTATTTTAATATATGTTGATTAATTCTGAAAAGGTGGGGTGGTTTAACATACTATTTTATATATTTACGTTAATGATTAGTCTAATGCGGGAAGCTGGGAAGTGAGTAGTGGAGATTTACATTTTCTTTGGCGAAATCGATTTCTTTGAAACCATGAGAATTAACAATTTATGTTTATAGGGTGTCCCCTCCTATGCGGTTTCACGCTCTTTGATCTATATTGTGCACTTGGTATTAGTTTGATGCTGTACATAGAAGTTCATTCTCAGTAAAGCTTGAAGTGAATCAGTGGCTTTCGGGAGGCCCATATCAAACTGCAAACTGTTGCACGCTTACTATGGGAAAGTTGTTTCTGAGGTTATAAGAGCGCCCCCCCCGCCAAACCAAAAAAAAAAAAAAAGAAAAAAAAGGGAAACAAATAGTGCAGTCCTGCATAAATTTTCGTACAAACATGCAAATTTTTCTCAGGAACCAAAGCCTAAGGTGATTTGAATTCTGTAAAAAATCTCATTATAATGCTATCTTGCAACTATTTGTATTATAAGAGAAAATAGAAAACTAGCTGAAAGAATAAAAAACTACTTTTATTATCAATTAAAAATATTAAGAGATCATCAATTACAAAATTAAACCAATCTATCTATTATTAAAAAAAAACTATTTGTATATCTCATCCCTTATTATGACCTCCATTTTGGGTCTAACTGGTAAGCTATCATTAGCAGTAGAAGATCTCGAAAGAACTTTGAAAACAAGTATTATATAACAAAATTTTGACATACAAACCAAAGTTATAATTTTCAGAATCTACTGCATCACTTCTACTTGGGCCCAGTAACTATACAGTCTGCATATGCATCACCTGTGAGATAGATTATAGTAACTATTTTACCAAAATGTTATTCCATGGCATCTCATTACATTGTATCTACATTTTTATAAATCATGCTGGTGTTGCTGCTCAAAAGAAAAAAAAAAAAAACATTAAAAATGATGCCTTAGATCCGCACTTCACATTAAGGATATTGGGTAATGTTATGAAGGTTGTCAGTTGATCAACATTACCCTTGAACCCCCACACCCACCCACCCATCCACCAAGAGGGAGGGAGGGGTTGTTAGTTGTATTGTTATGAGCACTGAAATCTACTACAGCATTGTACAAATCTACTACAACATTGTTCCCTCTCTTTCTTTTTGTGTGTATCATGCCGTTCATTGGGTGGGAGGGAGGGAGAGAGGGAGACTTATAGATTTTGTTATTTGTATTGTTATGAGGGAGGGAGACTTAGATTTTGTTATTTGTATTGTTGTGAGCACTGAAATCTACTACAATATTGTTCGATTCTACTACAATATTGCTCCCTCTCTCTCTTTTTGTCTGTCGTGCAGTTGGTTGGGCAAGTTAACCTGCAATCATAGTTTAAAATTTTACCGAAATTTCGGTTTCGGGTGTGTTGGACGAAATCTGAAATGGCATTTTTTTGGACTGAATTATTTCGCAAAATAAATGACCGAAATTTCGGCGAAATCTCAGCGAATTTTTTGTACTTTGCCCAGATTATTTCGCCCGAAATGTGCACTTTATCTCTAAAATTTTTGGCCGAAATTTCTGATATTTCGGCCGAAATAAATCCTAAAATCTAGTTAAAAGTAAAAAAAAAAGGGTAAATTACATTCACATTCCCTTGAGTTTGGCATAATGGCAACAAGTACCCCTTAAACTTTGGCCATCACAAATACCTCCCCTATAGTTTGAAAGGATGTTACAACAAACCCCTTCCGTTAGTAACTATCAATAAAGTAACGGAATATTTGATTTTTGCTTACAGCAGTATATTTTATGGACGAAAATACCCTTGTATACGTTGTTTAATAATCTTAAGAACAAAATAGATGCTTTTATGGAAGAAGAAAGAAGCTTAGTATCAATGAAAATTTTGAAAATTCCATTGATCTCATATAATTATAGGATAAAAATTAAAAATTAAAAAAATAATAATAAAAAATAACAAAAAATAAAACCAGAAAATAAATAATTAAAAAATGGTTCATATTTATTGCAATTATCATTGATTGAGGGGTATTATGGTCAAATGATCAGTTTCTGTTACAGATTGTTAGACCCCCCCTCTAGTTTGAATTTGAATCCAATATATTTTAGATACTTATATACTTTTTGGATGTTGTAACATAAATGTTGTATTTA
>JAUPMG010251106.1:0-21984 GCA_031762675.1 Pachysandra terminalis
TATATATATATATATATATACCTTTAAAGATTTCGTCTTACATTTTGTTTTAATTTCCTATTTTATCCTCTCATCTTCTCTTTAATTCCTTGAGAACCTTTTCGAAGATTCCGTCCTACCTCTGTTAATTTCCTATTTGTCTGTTTATTACTTACCAGCTGGAGTTTGGACAATAGTGGAAATGTCTCTTTCACCCCACTCCCACATGCCTCATCAGTCATCAGACTCCTCACCTCTCCCAACAACTTTTCCTTTTCTCTTTGATCGGCCATGGCCGAAGCCAAGAACCAGCTCCGTTCGCTGCTTCCATTAAAGTTTTTGGCAAAGAAGACGCCACCATTGAAGAAGTTATTGAACCTGCCAAAGCTTCAAATGCTTATAATTTCATCTCTCAATTACCACAAGGATACGAAACCCAAGTTAGTCTTTCCTGTTATTAGCTCAGATGAACAGAAAAAAATTATTATTTTTCAATAATTTTGTTCAGAAATTGAGATGATTTCAGGTCGGTGTGCGGAATTCAAATGTCAGGAGGACAGAAGCAGAGGACAGCCATTGCACAAGCAATAATTAAAGCGCCACAAATCCTTCTTTTAGGTGAGGAGGAAAAATTGGTTTGAGCAAGGGAAGAAATCATAGAGAAAAGCCCTAAATCTAAGCATTGCAAACCTGTAAAAACCCCAGGTTCGTCCTCTTCTTTATCTTGAAAGAAATGCAAAAAAACCTTCATCTAGACCCATTAAAATCTCATTCGTCTAAGCCAAATCCCTAAAGAAATCGAAAAAAAAAATCTCGACTCCCAAATCTCAGTTCATCCCGACCAAAACCCTTTTCAAAGCATAGCAAACTAACCCCAGAATACATACGAAAAATCTGCAAAAATCGAATCCAAAATCCCCTAATCGTCGGCCATTAAAACCCTTATCTCCTCCATTAAAATCCCATTTAAATACCTGCAATACCCACCATAAAAACCCTTTTGATTCGATCAAATACCCTATTGCAATCTCAATACAAAAACCCTAGCCAATTCCTTCTAAAAAAACCATTCTTCTATATGTACAGAGCACACACACAGCTTCTTCATTATCTCCTCCACATCTCCTCTCTCTTCCTCAACAACTCTTCAGATCTCTCCTATTTTTCATTCTCTTCGTGTCAAATCGGATTCAGATATTCGAATCCCCAATCGAATTCGAATTCGAATCATCTATTTCATAATCCGTCGGATCTTGGATCGGATTCGGATTTTTGGATTTCACTATCGGATCGGATTCAGATATGTTGCAATTCGGTCCGAATCCGACCCGTTGACAGGCCTAATCATGGTCTCTACTAACCAGCTGCCACTTTACCAAGTGAACCATTTTTATACCACCATCCTCTTAAAGAAATTCCAAAATTTCCATTGTAACATGTGGTAATTTCAAAATGATGTTACAAGGCATCCTATAAACATGCATACAGGATACACAAAAATCAGCCCAGGCAACTCTAATAAGTGAGATCCGACCACTTACAAAACATATAATCCTTTCAATATACTCGGTTTTTCCTCAAATTTCCCCACAAGATTCCAGAATTGATAGTTTCTACGGGACCAATGACAATCAAATATTTGATGGACCAAGCCA
Organism: Pachysandra terminalis; assembly: GCA_031762675.1. Classification (NCBI taxonomy): domain Eukaryota; kingdom Viridiplantae; phylum Streptophyta; class Magnoliopsida; order Buxales; family Buxaceae; genus Pachysandra; species Pachysandra terminalis. Next base: position 1,635 of record JAUPMG010251106.1, read on the forward strand.
TAAATTACATCCTAGGATCATTCCATAAATCCTTGTATATTCTCGCATCAATCTCTGAAATGCTGCACTTGTCAAGGTCAAGGTTCGCGATGTCGGTGTTGCCAGGTGACTAGGGCGAAATTTCGGCGACATGGGGGGAAAAAGGAGGAAACCAAGGGGAAATGTGGGGAAACCATGGTTTCTTGATGGTTTTTTTCCTAAACTTTAAATATGTGTAATTAAGCAAAACTAAAAGTGAATGTAAATCAAACTGAAAGATACATAAAACTAGAAATCAAATGCCATATCCATGAGGGAAAAAGGAAATCTAAGGGAAATGTGGGGTTTTTTATGGATTCCCTCCCCAAAAAAAAAAAAAAAAAAATTTAAACAACGCTTATTAGTGTCTAAATACATCATAATATTATTAACATACAACATTTTCTTAATTTATTTTAAATTTTTCAAAAAATTTTGAAATTTTCCCCCCATGTTGCTGACATGTCACTCAACATGGGGAAAAAACGAAACCAGAGGATTTACCCCCAAATTTCGTGTCGCTGAGGGGGGAAATGGCGACATTTCGTTAGTGTCTTAATGAAGAGAATAGCATCATCCACAAATGGCAAACTGAACATCTTTCAACCTCTCTCATTCAATTTCAAAACCTTCAATTAAACCAAGCTCATCTACTCTACCAACAACCTACCAAACATCTCCCATCGCTGATATTGCGATAGTGTCTTAATGAAGAGAACGCCCTAACGAAGGCCTCTTACCAACCTAAAACAACCTTAGTAGCACCACAACTCAAAACAAAGAAACAAACATCCCTCGAGCACTTTTTGCCCATTTTACCCAGCTCAAAATCTTTTCAAATACATAAGAAATTCTACGTAATGTTCCCTATTTTTCCAAATCACACGATTGGTACTTGTCTCCTCATTAATGAAAGTGTACATTGGCAATAAAAAAATCATGTTTGCATTCCTTTGAAATCACTTCTTCCAATCTTAAAGACAAATTTTAGCAACAATCTTGGACAAACCAATCATCATATTAACTAGTCAATGTGGAGCCATCTAACTATGTGCACTTTATCTCCATAAAGCTCCCATACAGCCCTTTTGATCTTCTTGACGAACACAAAACTCTTCTTGCAAAGTCCTCTACTCAAAATAAATGCTCCCCACCACCATAATATTTCTAAACTCTTAATTTGTTTTTTGATTCAGATGTAGAACTTCAAAAAGAATTGAACAATAAATAAAGAAGAAAATTAAAGGGAACAAAAGGATAATCTGACAAAATCTCACTGTCAAGACCTTAAACAGATTGAAATGTCACCAATTTGAAGCAAGGGTTTGTAAAGGAATCTCACTGATACCAGAGAAATTGACGAATTACACATCAAAAACACAATGCGCAAAATTCTATTCAATTTTCGTCATCTTCTTTACACCAATAATAAACCCTTTATATAGACTTATTCCTAAACCCTAATCACATAAAAAAATCATTATCTAATGCATATACTTGAATTGTCCTAAAACGGCCAAAATAGCTTCTAAAACAAGAAATATTATCCTACTAAAATTTTGCCATATTTTCTAGATAATCCTAATTTTAAATTACCTTCCTACTCAAACTCTAACAAATAATAATAATAAAATCCTAAACTAAATATGACCCAAATAACTGGGATTGCTAGAGAATTCATGGGTATGACGCAACTAACAACTTTGGGCATAAACATACAATTAATTGATTTGGACCTGAGTGTTGCATCGATATTGTAGTCTTTCAACATTGAATGAGATACTTGAAATATTTGCCTTCTTTTGCTTGCTCAATTATTTGAACTGGACTTGAGTTTTGCATCAATATTGTAGTCTTTCAACCAACCCATTGAATGAGATACTTGGAATATTTTGCCTTCTTTTGCTTGCTCTTGCATCTCTTTATTGCTAGCATTGAAAATCAAAATTTAATCAATTCAAATTTTAAATATATATAATAGGATAAAACATATCCCTACAACAAATTGTATTGACTTTAACAATTCCAATAAAATCATAGTATACCAAATCTTCATCTGTAGGAACAATAGTCATCAATATGGGCTCACCTTGATGCTTAATGGAATTAATCTTCAAGATTTGAACTTCAATTGGAATTTGTTGTTCATCATAAACGTCCATTGGTTTTGAATCCTCAATCTCAACTTCTTGAGTCGTCTTCACTGTTATTTGTTTTGCTTCTAAATTAGCCACTCATTGAGCTAAGGCAGCAAGTTAGGTAGACAAGGTGACAAATTGAGCATAGACCTATTGTAGAAGCTTATTATTATTAGGATCCATCCCCAATGAAGGTGATTCGATTCCAAAATTGTTCTTGCATCGAGATTAATCAGCTCTGAACAGCTTCTTCAAAAATCAGATTTTCTTCACTACAGCTTTGATCTTTCAATCACGAACAAACAAACACTGCGATCCAAAGATGTGAACTTGTTCTAATACCAAAATTGATGCATGACAACAAGGTCTTCAAATAGAATAAACAGAAGAATAAAGGGAAGAAGAATAATCTGACAGAATCCCACTGCCAGAAACTTGAACAGATGTTAAATAGATCAGAATCTCGCAAATCTAAAGCAAGGGTTAGTAAAGGAATCTCACCAATACCAAAAAATTAAAAGGAATCACACCTTAAAAACAAATAATGTGCAACATTCTATTTAATTTTTGACATCTTATTTACACCAATAATAGATCTTTTGTATAGACTTGTTCTTAAAGCCTAATTACATAAAAAGAATCATAATCTACTACATATACTTGAATGGTCTTAAAACTACCAAAATTCATCCAAAATAGCTTCTAAAACAAGAAATATTATCTTATTAAAATTTTCAAACAAATTTTCTAGATAATCCTAATTTTAAATTACCTTCCCTCTCAAACTCCAACAAATATTAATAAAATCCTAACCTAAATAGGACCCAAATAATTGGGTTTGCTAGAGAATCCATGGGTATGACCCAACTAAATTTGGGCATATACATACAATTAATTGAATTGGGTCTGCTAAACTGTTCCACATTACCCATCCTACTTCAAAACTCTCAAGTCATTTTATCAATTTTATTAATTTCTTCCAAACATCTTGTCTTCTCACCTAACAACACAACCTTTTCTTCCGCTTCTCAAGTTAATAATTGTTTGACTAAACCCAAGGTTTTCAACTTTTCAAGAAACAATGATACCACAATTGAAGCATTGATATAAAATCCACATATTTGCAAATCTAAAGGCAATAAACCTTCTTAACCTAGTCTATATTATGAGAAACAGGGTAGTGATCTGAAGCCATCCAAACGGTTCCTTGAACTAAGCTCCATTCCAAATCCAGAGATAAAAAATCCATCCTACATGAATTATAGTGTAATGTTTTGAGATTTTGACCATTTATGCCTTGCTCCACAAGAGGGAGGTCTAAAAAGATTACAAACATCCAAATATCCACTCACTTCTAGTCATGTTTCAGCCACTTTTATTTTCATTACATAACCTTTTTTGATGAATCACAGCAAGAGGTATATATATCATCAAAAAGAGAGAATAGATATGCACAATAAGTCTGAGATGGACTATGATGAAGAAAGCGAAAGATAAAAGGACACCCAAGTTCCAAAACGGAACTAGGAAGAAAAGAACTCAACCCCCCTCCCTAAGCATCTCCTCACTAGGGATCCCAACAAAATATGACTCCCTCCCCACCCCATCCTTAGCTTATCAGCTAACCCGTTCGTCCCTCTAGGAATATGACTGAAAGAAGCGCAAAAATCACAAATAATGAATCTCACTAGAATGAACAAGTGTCTATATCTCCAAGCATGTGTAACATCATAAGTCATACATCCAACCACAGTCTAGGAGTCTCCCTCCACATCCAAAGATAGAAAGGCCTATGACTTTGCTACCCTCAATCAAAAAATCGGCACATATCTCAACACGGACCGAAAACCCCTCCCCTAAGGGACCCAAAAAGGCGTGAAGGATGATCACATGATCTCTGAAGATGCCACCAGTTGGAAGATGAACTCTATAAGGGCACGGGTTGCCAAGAGATGATCCATCAACATTAAGCGTGATGACTCGCTCCCTTGGAAGATGCCACGGAATACTAACGGAAGCTGCAAAAGTGGAAAACCTAGCCAAAAAAACCCAATTGCAGACGAGATCCACTCTCGAGACTCCTCTAAACTCTTGTACCACCATCCAGGATGCCACCAGTTGTGTGATTGAATCAATGATCACTCTCAAACCCCTGCTCAAGTCCTCAAAAATCTTCCTGTTCCTCTCCTCCCAGATTACTCACAATACAGCCTAAAACAAAGTGTTGTACATTTTTCCCCCTCTTCCCAAGCCCCTGGAAATGTCACTAAAGAAAAAGCATGTCAATACATGAAGGAAGTACCCATCTTACATCGATCTCCTGCAAAAAAAAAAGTCCAGATGGAATATGCCACCCCACACTCTAAAAACAAATGATCCACAAATTCACCTTTGCTAAAACACATTACACAAGCATAAAGGGACATCTTCAGGTATGACCTCTTCCTTTGAAGCAAGTCATAGGTATTAATTCTATACAAGAGGGTTGACCATGCAAAAGTCAAATTATAGGGGGGCCTTAGGGCCTTCCATATGAGGCAAAAATAAAAAAAAAAACAAGACAAGAAGCTCCCTATCCCTACAGATCATACCAAAAAATAACGTGTAAAGAAATACCCCCGGACATCGAGAAGCCAGATCCTAGAATCAAGGGAATCATGATCAATGAATACATCCTTAAGAGTTTCAAAAAGAGAGGCTATCTCAAGCAACTCGACTGGCCTAGGGCCACTTCTAAGATCAAGATTCCAAACTAAACCCTCTAATGACCACAAAAGGATCTCGGACACAAAAGAATCCCGGTTACGAACAAGAAGAAAGAGTCTAGGAAATAGCATGGACAAAGGAGTGTTACCCCCACCAAATTTCAGACCAGAATCTGATACTATTTCCACCACCCATAGAATGCCTCAGAAAGGGAAAAAAAGACAGGCTTAAGCCAGTGATTGCTTTCCAAGGACTTGAACACCCGATCCTTGCATTTCTATTACTGCTCTAGCCACTTTCATGAATACTATATTTACTAACAATAATCTTAAACCATAAAGCATTTTGGTTAAAACTAAATCTCCATAACCATTTACCCAAAAGCGCCGAGTTTGATTCTGAATTTTACCCAAATTTAAGCCACCCTTACTCCTCTCTCTGCACACAAGCTCCCACTTCACAAGGTGATCCTTCTTGTACCCTCCTTCCCACAGAAAATCTTTTTAACACTTCTCAATCATTTAGCCACCTTGGCAGGTGCACAAAACAGCGAAAGATAGTAAACTGGGAGATTAGACAAAGCTGCTTGGATCAGGGTAATCCGGCCACCTATAGATAAGTAATTCCTTTTTCCAAATGACCAACCTCATTTCCAACTTCTCAATAACAGATTACCAAAAACTCAACTTCCTAGGACTACCTCCTCCTAAAGGTAGGCCTAAGTACTGCAGGGGCCTCTCAGACACGCCACACCCCTGCAAACACATGAACCATTTCTATTCCGACATGAATACTTACTAATGAACTCTTTGATGAATTAACTCTCATACCCGAAACCATCTCAAAACACCTAAGAATAGATTTGACCCAATAAACTTGTTAATTTTGAGATTCAAAGAATAGTATCGTGTCAATTGCAAACTGAAGGTGTGAAACTGACACAACATCCCGCCCAACTTTAAAACCCCTCATTAATCCTAGACTATGCCCGTGAAAAGAAACAACTGAGGACATCCCCACAAGTGTGAACAACAGAAGAGACAAAGAGTCACCCTGACGAAGATCTCTAAATGGCTGGAACAACCCTTTAACCTTCCCATTTAGGATAAAGGAGAAAGACATGTTTCTATTACACCTTGTTATCCAACTTCGCCATCTCTGCCCAAACCCTTTCCGCATCAATACTTTATCCAAAAAATCCCACTCAACCCTATCATACGCCTTTTCAATGTCAAGTTTATACACTAACCTCTGCTTTCCCAGACGAACTCTCTCCTCCACACATTCATTAGCAATCAAAACATTGTCCATGATTTGCATCCCTTCAATGAAAGGACTTTGATTAACAAACACTATGCCACCTATCACCGCCCTAAGTCTGATTGCTAAAACCTTTGAGATTAACTTAATTAGGCTAGTGGTTAAGTTGATAGGCCGAAAATCCTTTATTTTTTTGGCATCCTTCTTGGGAATCAAAACTAAAAAAGTAGCATTAGTCACCTTGTTAATGATCCCACTATGATAGAATTTCTGAAACACTTCAAGCAAGTCCTTATGAATTACATCCCAACACTCCTAGAAGAAAGCCATTGTATACCCATCTGGACTCGGAGCCTTATCTCTGTCTAAATCCCAGAATGCACTCTTAATCTCCTCCAATTCAAAAGGTCTTTCAAGCAAAGACGCCTGATCAGCAGTTATTTTAGTGCCCTCTAGGTATCTAATGTCAAAACTCAGATCCTGTTCAGACTTCTACAAATCAGAATAGTGAGAGCTTGTACCATTGCATCCTCCTCTAATAAGGTCAGCCCATCCACTTCCAAAGACCAAATAGCATTGTTTCTAGCCCTCCTATTGGCCACTCTATGGAAAAAAACGTGTATTTGCACCACCTTCTTTAACCCAAGCTGCTCTAGATTTTTGCATGGTTCAAAATATCGTATCAATGTAGCGTATCTGTCGGCCCGAAAACGGATACATATCGACTATCGACACGGATACGCTGAATACGCTGTAAAAATCAGGAATACGGTGGATACACAAGGAAAACGATGGATACATAAACCAATACCCATTTTTATGCAAAGATAAGGTCAAAATATACTAAATTAACATGATTTTTATATGATCCACATACACATACAACATTTATTAACTTAGAAGCCAACCGTTACGCGCGGTGGCGCATGAAAACTGAATAAAAACCTCAATAAGTGTAAAGGAAAGTTATAATAGATCAAATAAACTAAAAATAACATACAGAAACCATAAATATCTCATGGAATGCTATATTATATATGTATGTATGAATGTGTGTTTGTGTGTTTGTGTGTGTGTATATATTAACTAAATTACAAATTCATAATATTTTTTTAAGATAATATTTTATTTTTAAGAAAAAAATCATGCATGAAAAGCTAATCTATATTAAGTTGTTATGAGTGTGTTTGTAATTGTTAAATAATAAAAATATATGATCAATTTACAGGACTAATAGATTATATTTTTAGATAAAATGTAGCTTATACACTTAGGTTACTTATATTGTACATTAAAAAACTTTTATAACTAATTCATATATGTCTATAAAATATTATTATATACAATGTTTATATTTGTATGTATAATAATGTAAATTTATAATATTTATAATATATATTTATTTAAATAATATAAATTAATATATTAAAAACAATTAAGTGGTTATGCAATATTATGCATTCGGTACACTGCCAGTGTACCGAATCGTATCCTTATAAGATATTTTAACTCTTTAAGGGCTTTTATGTTTAAGCCTAGGTTTGTTTCAACTTCATCAAGTCGGTGACGATGAGAAGAAGAAGAAGAGGAGGAGGAGCAGCTGCAGCCACAGCCGCAGGTACCCCTCCTTCTCTCTCTCCTCCTCTTCTCTTCCTCCTGTACTTGATTCTGTTTTTTTGTTTTTGTTTTTTTTTTTGTTTTTAGTCTCTCACTCTCTCTTTTCCCCCATCTGATTCTGCTTTTTTTTAAAAAAATTACATGTATCGACTGTATCGAGCGATACAGTCGATACGTCAGTATTTATTGAGCCATATCGGTCGATACGGCACATGTATCGACTGATACATTTTTTTTTGTTTCGTTTCGAGCATGAGTGTATCGTATCGACACTATCGATACACGATACATATCACCTGTATCGGGTGATACGATACGATATTTCATACCATGAATTCGATACAAGAGAGTTGTCTATGCGAAAGCTTTGACTTTGAGAGGAACTCTGGCTTTCCAAAGTAGGGAAGTAAAAAAGAGTGGTGTCGGAAAAGAGACCTGGTCAGAACTCAACATGGAACAAAAAGACTTTGAGGAAAAACAACCATTAGGGTCCGGACTCCAGACTCTGGACTCAGGATTACTACCACAAATAACCATGTTTTTTAGTAATTCAAACAAAGAAGCTAATTCATCAATTTCTACGGACCTAGGATCCCGGAGAAAAGGAAGGTTCCATCAAAGACCCGAAACCAATCAACTAAGAACATCAAACACTAGAGAGTCTTTATGAATGGAAATCCGTTATCTCTTGGAAACTTAGATGCCAAATTAGAATCCCCCCATCATGGGTCCAACCAAAAACAAACAGACGAGCCCGACTCAACCGAAAATCTCGCACTTTTGGAAAATATGAAAAAAACAAGAAATAACCTTCCAGGGACTAGCTGATCGTACAGCAGCCAAATGGTTAAAATCCCACCCATTTTCATGAGTACCGTACTTACTTGCAACAATAGATCTCCACAAAGCATTTCTCTCAACACTAAATCTCCAGAGCCATTTTTTGAGAAGGGCTTTATTCCTATTTTGGATGTTACCCAAAGAAAGGCCTCCTAACTCCTTTGGTTTGCACACATCAGACCACTTACCAAATGATCCTTTTTCTTTCCCTCTCTCCCCGCACCACCACCCCCGTCCCACAAGAAATCTCTTTGAATTTTTTCAATCCTATCATTCACTCCTTTGGGCATTTTGAAAATGGACATAAAATAGGTAGGAGATTACTAAAGGAAGCCTGAATGAGGGTAATCCTTCCACCCAAGGAAAGATAGTTTCTTTTTCCAAATGCTCAGTTGTTTCTCCATTTTTTGAATGATTGGGTTCTTCCACATCTGAACCCCACGATGACTTCCATTCGCAGACATACCCATGTATTTCATAGGCCACTCTCCCATCCCACATCCCAACATTCTGGCACACTCTAAATGGATCATTTCCTCCACATTGACACCAAATAGATTACTCTTTTCCAGATTGACTCTAAGACCTGAGATCATTTCAAAACATCTAAGAATGCACTTTGTCCAAAAAATGATATCTCTTGACACTTCGAGGAAGAAAATTGTGTCATCTGCGAATTGAAGAAGCAACAAACGCACCTTCTCCCTGCCAACCTCATACCCTTTTATCTTCCCCAATTCCTCCGCTCTTCTAAGGAAACAACTGAAGATGTCGCTAACAAGTGTGAGCAAAAACAGGGAAAGAGGATCACCTTGACGTAATCCCCTGGATGAAGGCACTAATCCTATGACACCTTTATTCAAAAGAAAAGAAAAACTGACATTTCTCAAACATCATTTGATCCACCTACACCATTTATCCAGAAATCTTTTCCACCTTAGAATTGAATCAACACACTCCCACTCCACCCGGTCAGAAGCTTTTTCCAAATCGACTTTGAAAGCAAACCCCAATTCTCTTTTCCTAACCTTTTCCTCAATACATTCATTTGCAATCAAGATGCAATCAAGATGCTGTCCGTGATTTGTCTCCCTTGAATGAATGCACTTTGATTTTTTGATACTATTGACCCGATAACACCTTTCATTCTATTAGCCAACACTTTGGCTATAATCTTATACACGCTTGTTACCAAACTGATGGGTCTGAATTCTTTAACTTTGAGGCCCCTTTGATCTTGGGAATCAGCACTAAGAATATTGCATTCATGGCTTTATTGATAATCCCACCATTCTGAAATTCTTTGAAAACCTTCATTAAATCCCCTTTAATGATGTCTCACCAATCCTGAAAAAAAGCCATTGAAAACCCATCCGGTCCTGGAGCCTTATTCCTATGTATTTCCCAAATTGACTTTCTCATTTCTTCTTCCTCAAACTCTTTAACAATTTTTGCTGCTTCTTCTTCATTCAATTTAGGTCCACTCATCGATGAAAGATCAAATTTAAACATCTGTTCGGATTTATACAATTTTGAGAAAAAATCAGAAATCTCCCTTTCTATTTCCTTTTGATCTTCACTCAATTCCCCATTCATCTCCAAAGCCACCATCTCATTCTTTTTACTCTTGAAGTTTGCTATCTTATAAAAAAACTTTGTGTTCCCATCCCCTTCTTTCAAGCATTTCACCTTGAATTTTTGTCTCCAAAGTATTTCCTCTTTCTTCAACAACTCTTCAAGCTCCACTTTTAGATTCCTCCTAGATTCTCTCTCGCTTTGATCAAGGGTTCTACTTTCCTCTTCTTTGTCAATTTTCTGAATATCATTCAAAATTTGATTCTTCCTTGCGGGAGCCACCCAAGCACCTCTTTATTCCATTTTTTTTTATCTTCTCCTTAACACCTTTTAGATTTTTCAAAAATTTGGATCCTTCCCAACCCGATTGTTTGAATTTTGGATGGAGAAGCCACATATTTTCAAATCTGAAAGGTGGGGGGGCCACTTCTCACAACCTGATCCGTTGAGATAAGGCTAGGTGAGTGATCTGAAATTGGTCTAGGGAGAACTCTTTGGGTTAACTTTGTAAATCTTTCCTCCCATTCAGAAGAGGCAAGAAGTCTAACCTACATCTCACTGGATTTTACTGTAGATTGGACCAGGTAAATCTCCCACCACTGATAGGAAAATCAATCAATTCACAGTCATTGATAAACTCCGCAAAACCCTTCATGCTCTTAGTAACTCTGTTTGCACCTGGTTTCTCATTAGTTTACCTAATCACATTGAAATCCCCAATTAAATACCACGGATCACTCCATAACCCTCTTAACAATTTTTAGTTCCTCCCAAAAACCTGGTCTCTCTTTTGGTTTAAACACCCGTCAAAATCCATTCAAAACCATCATCCACATTTGAAAATTTTATGGAGACCGAAAAACTGCCAAATCACACGTCCTTACGACTAACGACATCAATATCCCAAACAATGCAGATCCCTCCTGATCTTCCCACCGACGGTAGAAATTCCCACTCTTTGTTTTTTGATCCCCCAATTTGGCGGATTAATCTCTTGGAAACTCTCCTTCTTAGTCTCCTAAACCAACCACCACTATGTCTGCCTTAGTTCTTCTCCATAAATCTTTTATTGCTCTCTTTTTTTCATTATTCCCCACTCCTCTCACATTCCGACTAATAATCTTCATTGAGTAACGTTCTCCATCTCCCCTACCTCTAGGCTCTTCCCTTTCTTTTTCTTATACTGTAAACTGCATTGGACATTCCTACTTTCTGGGTGTTCCCTCTCACCCCCATTCGACTCTTTTCTTGCTCTAAACTCCTTCACAGCGTCAGCTATGGGGATATGTTCCCCAAACTTACCAGAAACTGTGATCTGAAACTCTTCTGCTAAATCTAAAACTCCTTCCCACTCACTTTTTTTGAACCTTATCCCTCCCTCCTCATTTCCTTCCTCACCCAAACCAGTTTGCTCTAATTTTTTCTGGGTAACACCCTCCACACTCTTGCCGCCCTTCATGACGGAAAATGGATCTGAGTTCTCTTGGATTGAGATGTCTTTGTGAAGCTCATTCTGCAATAAGACATTATCATAAAAATCCGGTGAGAAGTTGATTAAATGAACTGAAATAATCAGCTTACCTTGGCACTCTGGTGTAGATATACAATCCTTATTTGTGTGAAATTCTGGTACCTGACTCGATTTCGAAAACTTCAAGGGAACTGATGAACAAGAAGCAGGATTTGGTAACGACTATCAGAACAACCCTTTTATGAATGATCACTGCAATGTTCTTACTGTAAAATAGGCTGATAATTGTCCCCCAAAGTGTTACCTATATGCAATTGGTTCAGAGAATTAGATCCTTCAATTTGATCATCCTTGTTAAATTCTGGAATTCCTTACTCCATCCTGATCACCATCGATTTCAGTTTTACCCCCCCATAACTTTCATGTAACTCCACCACTTCATCCCCTTTTTCTGAATCTTCACGTCCCAAAGACTGAAACTCTTGCACCGCCATAGCTGAACATTCAACACCGTTTGCAACATTCAGATTTTTAACAGAACCGAGACTCTCATTACCATTTGTTGAAAGAGTAGGAGATTGGCCGACTAGGGTAGGGAAGATTCCTCCTTCAGGGGTAGCAAAGCCATCAGACCCAACAACTGTCTGTGACGCTTTGCCATTAGATGACGACAACGAAGAAGAAATCGTCTGATTCATCTCTTCTTTATTCTTCCATATCTGTTCAAAAATCTTATTCACTTCTTCCTTGACTAACGTACATATATCTTCTGGTCTCATTCCTATTCTGGCATCTTCACCATTTGTAGTTACTCTCGAGCTTCTCTGTCTTCTGGTTTCTCTAAAACGTCTTCTCCCATGACCTTGAGAAGAAGAGAATTCCCGTGGGCCACTTGATTCGAATCAAGATCCCAACAGGCCCCCCAATTAACTCAAAACCCCAGTCTGGGTGCCGACTTCAAACTGCCCATGTGTAAGCCCAACACTTTGGGCCCAATCTCCCTGATTAAGCCCATCACCATTTTTTAAAATTCCCGCTTCTGGAGCCATCAGGCAATTCAAATTTTGGTCAAAATTGTCATTGACTGCAGCGGGGCCACTGCCATAACTATTGACTCCCATTCCCACTCTTCCTCCAATCGCTTTTGACCACTTGGCACTAAGACCTTTGGGTTCTCCCACCTGTGCAGATTGTCTTCTCTAGTGAGATCCGCCGGAGAAAAGATACTGGAACTTGCCGAAAAGTTCAAAGGAAAATAGTTAAAAAGGTTCAAAGCTACTTGATCCGTCCCACATCACAATATTCTTTGGATATTTTCGGAAAATAGTTTCTCTCACTTGAATTTCTACTCTTCCCAACCCATTTTCCATAAGATCTACTTCCCCAACGTTAATTAATCCACCGCACAACTCCCCAATAATCTTAAGGGTTTCCGCTGCAAGTAACTAGGCCGGAATCCCTTCAATCATCATCCAGATCTCCATCTATGAAACCTGGCCAGCTGTCATTTCTTCTCCAAGAGGCCATCTCTTCAAAATGATTTCCATACCTCTATCAATCTTAATACTACCTTGTTCTATCATTCTTCGGGCGCCTTCCTTGAAATTTGTGAAGAAGAGTGCTTTCTTCTGGTTAATGGCAACAAAGTCCCCAACTTCAACTTTGCTACATTCCTATCTTACTGCTTCAGCAACTCCTTCCCAATCGCAGCATGGATGGCTTGCTAAACACAGTATCGCAAAGGCCCATTTAGTTGATGCGGGGCAGATCGCAGAACTGGATCGCAACCACAGCTGGAAATTCCTCTGGAAATCTCTTTTTTGACGACCAAATCCTTGAAATTGATGGATGTGCTCATCTCTTTCTCTTCTCCGGAACAATCGAATCGCTCGTAGATGTTCTCGTGACTTGATTCAACCTAAGAAAGCCAAAGTTTTATATGGTTCCTTCCTGTACTTTTATTTCAAGATTTAGAAAAAGCATCTGATTCTTTTGACAGCTTGATGAATAAGCGTTTGCAACCAAAACAACTCTCCTAGTAGTCCAGTGCGAGATTTCTACATCCTGGAATTGGTCCTATGATTAAAGGCCATGAGAACAACTTTTTAGGACCCTCTATCCTTTTATTGGTAATGCTATTGAATTCATATATAATATTGCGAATCTAATCTCTTTTTCTTTCTTTTTTGGTTCAAAATGTAAAGGTTGGAGATTCTGCTCTATATTTGGGTCTGCTGGGATTGTTTATTAATGAACTAGCAGGTAAATTAGGACTCATTGTAGCTTGTTTTTGACATTATTTGACATCGTAGGTTGACTATTTATTATGACATGCAGAAATGCAATTCTCTTTCTTCCTTTTCTGTGGGTATGTTGGAGTTTCTCTTCTTAGCCCTGTAATGCACAATCTATGGATATGGAGGGTATCTCTCTCTCTCTCTCTCTCTCTCTCTCTCTCTCTCTAGTTTAAGCTCACTTGATGCCCTGTTCGTGCACATGGATGGATTCTTGATTCATTAATTGTTTCATGAAATTCGCAGGGTACTGGCAATGCAAACTTCTATTTTGCAACCGCTATAGCTTATGCTTGCTTGCAGGTAAGTCTGTACTGTTATATATATATATACATACATATTTTGAATTGTAATATTGCTATTATTCTTATTGCTATTATTCTTTTTTTAATTTTTTCTTATTGACAAGTGTAACTGTTAGTAGTTTAGTGATAAACTGAAGATGGGTTTTGAACCTGGGTTGTGAAACTGGATAAAGTTAAACCAAAATGTTTGCAAAGCCAAGCATATTTGCAGTCTAAGAGAAGGAGTTTTCAAGAGTTTTAATCAAGGAAAAGGGCTTAGTTGGGAACATCGTAGAGATTTTCTTGTAAACAACTCGATTTCATAAATCTACTTCTTCTCGAAAGAGGAAGGGAGGGAAAACACTAAACTTCTCTTTTGCTCAAGTTTATACCTGCAGAAGAAATGGATAATCTTTTCAGGAGGAACAATGATCTTCTCTCTCTCTCTCTCTCTCTCTCTAGTTTACACCTATAGAAGTAATGGGTAGTCTTATCGTTTTCCCTTTTTGGTCAATAACACTTTAGATTCTTTTTGTCAACCTACCTCTCCCTCAGAGGGGAGATACGGAATTGAACCCTGAACCATCCCCACCATACCTCTTTTAAAAGGGGATGTCCTACCAATGTCCCTAGGGACGAGAGGACAACACTTGAGATTCTGGAGAAAGGGAAGAGACAATACTAGATGAGTGAAGGTGCCACATGGTAAAGTCTTAGGAGGTTGTACCCAAGACCTGAGATCGAATCCTATCATTGTTGGTGTTTGTGTTGTGGATTTACCATCCTTCCCTCCAATCCAAAAAAAAAAAATGTAATTCCCGGAAGTTTGAGTAACTAAGATTTGTACATTGAAATAGCTTTTCATTTTCAATAGAAAAATCAAGAAAAGTTTAGGAACACCAAACTAGATGCATTCGACAAGTACTTGGTTCCTCAGAAAACATAAATTGAAAGCTCGATAAACAGGCACAATACAGATATCAGAGGTGCTCTGATCAGGTGAGTTGATTCAAATCCTTATCACGGACTTACTGATACCAGCCTCAACTTAAAAGAAAAAACACTTAATTTTCCATGACTTGTAGTTTGATGAAACAACCAAAAGATTGACCATGGTAGGACATCAAATCTCCAAAGCATGATAAACAATGTTTGCATTTTTTGTATAATGTAATATATGATTGGTTTTATTGTTGTTTTTTTGCTTCAAGCTTCTCTCTCTTAATGCATGGTCGGGTAATTGTGCAGATTGTTTTGGTAGTCGAGAGTGTGGGTGCCATGCTGAATCATGACAGGATGTTAAGAAAGCAATCTCTCACATAGCCCTGCAGTGACTCATCTTTTAGGCGTTGTCAACTACGTCTGGTGTAGCATTTTTTTTTTTATATTTTTCTTTTTGTTTTGGCGTCAAATTTTTAGATGGCTCTTTTGGTGAACAATGCTACAAATTTTTGTAACTTCTGTAGAAGCTATTTGGAGTTTTCTTGTATGGTAATGAATTTGTTCTAATGATCAAAGAAGGGAAAGGAGACATGTCTGATTCACATTATGGTTTTTTAAGTCTCACTGCCAGATCTTGTAAATCAAAACTTAACCCAATTCATTGATTATAACGGCTTAACCCCCATTTTTTTTTACTATCTTTTTCTTTTTCTTGGACATTTTGCCACAGGAGCAAGATCGTGGTAAGACTGGCTGTCCACATGACCTAGGCATGTTGGTTTCTGGCCTATTAATTCTTCAAGGTTGTTCATGGCTAGACCTTTTTTTTTTTTTTTTGATAAGTAAAGTTATGATAGTATATTACTATAAGAGAAGAAATATTACATGTCAATCATCCTATATACAAGTATAATCATCCAAACTGGATATCAAAACACTATCCTATCTCAATGAACAACTCGTCTAAAGTTCCCCCCACCTATTTACAAAATCACCAAACCTCGACATCGCAAAAACCTGGTAACACCCTTGCCCAATGAAACTGGCTGCAGCTTAATCATGCCTAAGAGCCATCAAGGAAAACTTACCTCACTTTCTTGACTTCCTGGTATACCCATGGAGGACAATTTCCAAGCTGTTAGGCATTCAAAAACCTAAAGAACCAGAAGTATACAGGCACTAGATGAAGACATAATACCAACCTACCAAACAAAAGGATTCATACCATACACTCTAGGAGGCCCTTGAAATTAGTAAAACTTCCCCTTGTTCACTAAATTTCCAAACTGTATACAGTTGAGATTGTGCTGGTTATGAATCCCCAACCAAAACTTCATGAAATGGATTAGGTCTGAGCAGAACTTTAACCCAAGGATGTAAATCTGAGGAGATTCAAAAGGGACCCATCTCTTTTAATCTTGGGGTGTGTTTTGAGGGGATTTTGGATTCTAGATTTTGATTCTGCTCTTGGATTCTCAAAATCTAGATACTTATTCTGATTTCCAGAATCCATAATCCCGTTTGGATAAATTGGATTCTAGAATTTGGTTGACCCTGATTATTGAGACAATTTTTATATATTAAAACATAGATAAAATAAATATATGATAATATTATAAATATAACATAACATAATTTATTATATTACAAATAACATAATATAAAATATTAATCTTATTCTCCTTTCTAAAATAATATAAATTATATAATATTTTCTATTATAACATACAATATATATTACATCTTATATAGTTTTATAATTTATGTATATCAAAATAATATTTTACATACTATAATATTATAATATAGTAAAACATAAAATTAAAATAATATTATACATACATATATATTATTATATAATATAATAATATTAAAATTTTATATAATAAAATGTAATGATATAATATATAACTTATAATATTGTATTATTATACAGCGATGCAGCATATATATATATATATATAATATAATGTAATATAATATAATAATGCTATAATTTAATTTGATAATTTAATATTTTATATTATAAAATATTATATTGTTATCATACAATATATTATTATTGTTATTACTATTATTATTATATAATATTATAATTTAATATTATTATATTATTTTATTTCATTATATTATATTAATATTATATTATATATTATATAATAATGTAATATTATTATATAATATAATAGTGTCATAATTTAATATTGTAAAATGTTATATTATATTATTATATAATATATAATGATGTAGTATTATTATATAGATATTATAATTTAGTATTAATAATATAATGTTATTATTTTATTTTATTATATAATATATAATTATGTAGTATTATTATATAATATAATAATGCTATAATTTAATATGATATTTTAATATTTGATATTACAAAATATTATATTATATTACTATCATATAATATATTATTATTATTACTATTTTTATTATATAATATTATAATTTAGTATTGATAATATAATATTTTTTTTATGAATAACCACCGTGTTATATAAATAAAAGGAATACAAGAAGCAAGTATTGATAATATAATATTATTATTTTATTTTATTATATAATATTATATTATATAATATAGCATTATATATATATACATATATTTATATTTATATTAGTGATTCTAGTAATGAGCGTGAATCCCAGAATTGCCTTGAAAAGGGATTCTGATTTTGGGTGGGATTCTAACATCAGATTCTAGACTCCGTCCCTAAAATTCAACCCAAATGCATGTTATGAGATTTTAGAATCGAATTCTATCAGAATCCAGAATCCGGAATGCCCACCAAACACCCCTTAGCTTCTGGTCTGACCAGGTTAAACCCATCATCTGACTGTAAGATCCAGCGTGTAGGATGGTGTGGTTCAAGGATTTTCAGAGATGGTTGCAACCTGTAGCCTGGGTCAGAGATGGTTGAAAGGAGGGCAATCTCCTTTCAAATCCCTATACTTGCAAGCAGATCCTATACAAACCCATTTGACTGAAATAACAAAGTATACAAAAGACAAAGCACATATCTTATTAGTTACTACAACTGAAAAACCATAGTACATATCTCATTATAGAATGAGAAAAAAAAATAGGGTCTGCCAGCCATCACAGTCCCAAGCACTCCTGGATTCCAACATAAAGATGCCATGAAGGTTTTTATTTGTTTATTTAATATAATATATAGATCTATAATATAAATGATATAGATGAATATGGTTGTATGAGTACAATTAATGGGAGAAAAATGTAGGTGAAACCCATGACCTTAGGTTGATTTACTTTAGTGAAAAGTGAGCAAAACTGTTGGTTGGAAATTTTTTTTATTAGATCAAGTCTAACGGTTGCGACAAATAACTCGTTTTATTTTCAAACCAACCAATTTACTATCAAGTAAAAATACTGCTGTTTGCACAGTTCCTCATGGGAAGACAATTAGCAGCTTTGAACAAGTCACACAGATAGCTGCTACTTCTTTATTCAGTTTAGAAAATGATAAATATGTAGACACTAAAATTTTGTGTCATATTTCTTGTCTTTTATTTTAGATACGAAATTTGTGTCTACAAAATCATTCGTTGTCTCAGCAGAAATTATTATCAGAGCAGTAATGCCATAGCCTTAGTTGATGAGTTTTATATAACATCTATATGCAACTTGTTTGATTTGGGGGCCAGAGCAGCACTTACAAAAATAAAGAGGGCCCAATTCAATTGTATTCTCTAGTCACTTGGAACTGCCTATATAAGTAACTCTCCATCATTATCATCAAAATCATCCTTTCTATAGTACAAGAACCTTGGGCATATAGTAAGATTTAGAGATGATGTATGTTGTTCTACGTACTCTAGCTGTACTTGTTGTACTTATTACACATTGGTTCTACAGTTGGAGGAACCCCAAGTGTAATGGGATACTCCCACCAGGTTCAATGGGCTTGCCAATTCTTGGAGAAACACTTGAGTTCTTTGCTCCCAATACATCCTTCGACATACCGCCGTTCATCAGAAAACAGAGGTTAAAAATTGATGTTTTCCAGTATATATATATATATATATGTGCACTGAAGTTCTTTTATGTTTTGCTCCATAAATCTTTAGATATGGGTCGTTGTTTCGAACTAGCCTGGTTCGTTTGTCTGTTGTTGTATCGACTGATCCCGAAATCAACTATTTCATCTTCCAACAAGAAGGGAAATTGTTTCGAAGCTGGTACATGGAAAGTTTTACCGAGCTCTTTGGGCGACAAAGTGTGCTATCCTTACATGGATTCGTTCACAAGTACATTAATAACTTAATTTTGAATGTATTTGGTCTTGAGAGCCTGAGAACTAGTCTGATTCCTAAAGTGGACAAATCTGTGAGAAAACATACCCACAAGTGGGTTAGTCAGGAGAGTATAAACTTCAAAGAAGCCGTTGGAAGTGTAAGCTTATATATATATATATATATATGATTCTTGTAATTAACTCATGGAAGTATATATTCCTGTCTTGATGACTATTAAGAATTCTTGATTTTACAGATGATATTTAAAGTGGCTGCTAAAAAGATCATTAGTTACGATGAGTCGAAATCCTCGGAGAAGCTCAGGGAGAATTTCGCTGCTTTTATACAGGGTTTGATCTCATTTCCACTGAACATCCCTGGTATGGTTTACCATAAATGCATGCAGGTACAGTCTGTAGGACATCTCAAATGAATCTCTCATTGTACTTAAATTAAGGGTTTTGGTAGTGATCATCTGATTGATCTTGATTCTACAAATACTAACAGGGAAGGAAGAAGGCATTTAAAGACAATTAGAGATGAATTGAACAGGAGGCGCGCATCACCTGAGAAGCGTCACAACGATTTCTTGGATACTTTATTGAACTGAAGAAAGATGGGACAGTCATAAACGAGGTGAACGTTGTAGATATAATGTTTCTGCTTCTCTTTGCAAGTTACGAGACGACTTCATCTGCTCTAACATTAGCTTTGAAGTTTCTTGCTGATCATCTTGCAGTTTTAGCAGAATTAACGGTCCGTAATTGTCACGACCTGAACCGGAAATTTCCTATTTCACAGGTTTTCCAGTTCAAGCGTAACCTTCACCCCGTATTGCTACGGGAGTGGCTAACCAAATTGAAAACATAAGCGGAAGTTCAATTAGTTCTAGTAAGATATAAGTAACTAAATACACCTTGAACTAAAAAT